>QDEB01122070.1:0-11478 GCA_004193795.1 Asbolus verrucosus | reverse complement strand
AAATAGAAAAATATCTTTCGATGAAAACTGAAATTGAAAAATATTTATGAAGATGTAAATGCCCTACATTACTTTTTTACATTTACTAGAGTTACTCTAATTTTACGCTTTACCAGATATGGTCAAAATTAAAAATGTAATCCAGAAAAGTCTTCATTTTATGTTGATGTCAAAAACAATGTCTTTATAAATTTTCCAGGTACTACTCGTGTCAATTTTTCCAATTATTTATTTATGATTATGTCGAATATGCAAATATAGTAACGACATTTTGTTGCCGAGTGCTACAAAGAGTTTCATATTGAATTTTGCAATTCGAGTTGATTAGAGATATCATAAAAGTCTTTCCATGCCGTTCAGATATTAAAGTAAAAATTGAAGGCCACGTAAACCGATCTCATATAATAAAATTGTGCTCCTCAGAAAGGCTCATAAAAATTTTAAGTATGTTCTAAAATTCAACAAGAGAAACGCATTTATGACGTTTTATTACAAACTCTGTAAAGGAAAAGATTTGCTTCCTCACTTTTAAAATATTTACCTAAGCTACCTTGTCCTGAAATAGTTTTGGTGTGTGTAACCACCCCGAACCGGTCATACACATTTCGCCCCGTATTTTATTATGAACAGTAAAATTTCAAATCTACTATAAAAAATTTATATTTAAACTTGTCGTCAAACAGAGACAGAACAACACCTCCAAGGAATATTTCGAATAGTTGAATGAAACGCGCCATAAATTTCCGGAGGGAATGTGGTTATTGTTGACTCAAGAACTCTGTACAAATCTTGGATGTAATAAAAGAACTTTTCCAGACTCGTGTTATGGCCGCGTCGTTATAGTTCTTTAATCAAAGGCTGCACCAAGCTGCAGGAGCGGAGAAAAATGGCCGAAGAGCCGTTAAATCCGGACTGAAACTTATCTAGTTTCGACAAAAATCCCCGTAAGAATTCGCAGTAGGAAACTTAAAATGAATGACAAATTATCCCTGGGAAGTTTCACGAGTGACAGACGACTTTGTAACGTCGTATTACTTCAGTCAGCAGCACATCGCACCTGGATGAGTCTTGTGAGAAATTCTATCGGGAACGGACTTAACCCTAATCCTGCTTGAAACGTGCCTGAAACCCTCACGAAACCGGAGATCGACCTAATTTAACTGGTTTTTACTTACTGCAGTCTTGCTGGTTCGTATTTTCGAAATAACGCCTGTTTGCCGCTTCTAATATCGAGTTATTCCACGACAATTGGACAAATTCAGTTGCCATCGCTACCCCTATAATCCTTACTTTGCCACTTTCTTGTGTTTAGGGTGAGGTACGGACTGGAGGCAATTAAAAAGAAGAAAATAATCGCCTTAAATAGTGGACCAAGAGTTATTCCCACCGCTTCTGATTATCATAAAAGGATCATTAAATTCCCAGAAATAGTAAGTGATGCACAATCTAATTTTAAAAGGTGCCTCTGTCATTTGAACAAAAAGTTGACTGTCACTTTNNCACTTCTGGTCAGTCTGAGGAAGAAATGCAGCTATGGAGGCATATTTTAATTAGCAATTTGCAATCATTTTTTACCGCAAAAATTAGTTTTTTTATTTCTCTATTTTATTGCGTCATAAATATACAACAATCGTTCAAAAATAAAAATAATGCTATTATAATGTCTAGTTCTCCACATAATTTTTTTGGAAGGTTAAGTTATGGTTGAGGTAACCGCAATTTGGATAGTCTCCTAGTTTACAAAAGGGAAGAAGAAAGATGTACGCAACTGATAAAATTATAAATAATACTTTGTCATGACATTTTGGAATACTTATTAATTTTCAGTCATTTAAATTTGATAGTCCCCTCTTTTTTATTATTGATGATCGAGTGATTGCCTTTTTCAGTTTTTCTTTTTAATTTAGTTATTTTCGTTTCAATTGACTGCAAATTTTTGAAATCTTTTCCAGCACTGGAAATTTAGTTTTTTCAAATGAAAATTTGTTTTTATTTTTTTTAACTACTTGTAAACGGACTGTTGTTATTATTTTTTTGAAAAACTTCCATTTGTATTGTTGTATTTTTTATACAAAACTCAAGCTTTTACAGTTGTGGCATTCTTTATTAATTGTAATCAAAATTCATTATCTTTTCTTGGTTAATTGTATTATGAAATACAGTATCATACAAAATTAATTTCGTTTCAGTTCCATTTTCGACTAGCATAAAATAACTCCTTCAAACAAAATTTCAGATAACTTCATTCAGAATGATAAGTGTATGACTAAAATTGTGCTCAATGCATAAATTATACGAAGTAGCAACCAATTTCACACGTGAAGCTACAGTGCGTTCATAAATTTGAAATGATGGTTACTATTAAACAAATAACACGTATATACTACCTATACGTATTTCTTTTGGCGTTGCCAATTTAGCATAGCGGTAGAATGTCTCTGAAGATGTTTAAAGTTTTGATGTTTTGTACAGTGACCCATATCGAGTTATCGAGTACAAAAGACCGACGCATATAATGGATGATTCAATTTGGGCTGTTGTAAAAACAGAGCTCAAAAGTTTTACCACATGAAACACATTTCGATGCAAGCCACTAAACACAAGCAATTTTTTTTCCAATTCATATTGTATTCTGTTTATAGAAGAATTGACCACAAATTTTTAAAANNTGCATTATACTGTTTACAGTGCAAAAACGTAAAACGGTCGCACTTTACTTATCAATTTAATCAATTTTGACTTTTATTCCCCTTTGACTTATATGTGTTAAATAAATCAGGCAAGATATCGATAGAGATGGGTTGGAACACCCTTTAGTAATAAACAATTTTCCACTTGTCAAAGTATTTAGGCCCCTTTAAGCACTAAAGAGACTGATTATACAATTAAAATTCGTTTTAGCCGACAAATAATGGTCAGTGTTCATTTTGTCTAAAATCTTGGCCCTGTTGGTAATACAAAATGTGCATTTCATGCACAAAGTATATATAACTCCTATGGATTTTAAATTTAGCAAAAACGTATCTAATTTTTTCAACGCAGCTTCTGCTCCAATAATGAAGAAATACGACCTGTAAAAGATATTTAATTTTCGTTGTGCATTTCAGTAATTGAAAGCACTCTCAGTGTGAATTATGTTTATCCAATTTTAAAACGGAATAGTTTAAAAAAGCGCTTATTTTTAGCCACAACTTGTTAAGATGATTTATTTATGGAGTTCGATCATTAGTCTTTTGATAAAAGAATAATAAATTAGGGATTGACCCAAACCAGATTTGTTGTGACGTTGGCTCTTCTAGCCTGTTGTGGGTTTATAAATTTGGTGAAATGTTTCGCTTACTGACATCGTAGCGTTAGCCCCGTCGATAAGAGTCCAGACTCAATGATAATAAATAAAATATCGATTCGGTACAACGATAGAATTCTCCATAAAGTAATTTCCAATACGCCGTTTGGTTGTGTTCTATTAGATGTTCCCGCGTCAAGATCTGTTTCCAATATTAGACATCTGATGTCAGTTTTCGGATGTATCCAGTGCCTGCGTCAAAGCTTCACCGCTGTCTTCATAAACCCTTTGGTATTGTATTGCTTGTGAGGAGGTGTCCCGTCTTGTTGCTCTGAGGATATTCAGCTTAAATGACTTAATTTAGCCGTTTCCTGCGTTTCCGTGCCACGTACTTGATGGCATTGTCTCTTGTATGTGGATGTGTCGCAACAACTTCGATTCTCATTGTGCAGTCTGTCGACAAGTTTGACTCCGGGCGAAATTTACCGTATAGATGTTGACTTGCGAAATCTAATAGTGCGATCACAACGGATGCCACGCTCAGGAAGCAGATAATGATGTCAAACGATAACAGAGCGTCCGAATTAACATAAGACCTGCATGCTACCCCTATCAGTGGTTCTTAAACGGACACTTACACGTCTATTATTTAGAAAACTTGTTTAATTTAGCGGTCCATTGAAGCGAAAACAAAAACAAGATAATGGGAAATTTACTAAACTTTCCGGATTCATTCCGATACCAATGTTTGCCGTAATAACAGTGCTTTATTCTCCAAAATAAGATATTTGTTACGTTTGGGGTGCGTATTTGCATATTTCAAGGGATCCTACACTGAAACGGAACATCGTCTGTCACTGCTAATTAAACTTGGGTACTTATTTCGTTTTCCGCGTTTACATTTCCCGACATTTACTTTTAGTTCACGAATAGTTTAATTCTCATATGATAAAACGGAAAATTAACAACTTCCAGTTGAACAATCAGTTTCGTTATCTGAAACAGGTGTCTCAGAACTCAGAATTCTCACAATACCGCAGATTTCTGAAATAAATAGGGGAAGAGACTAACCAGCCAATAAAAAGAAATATCTAAAGACTAAAACTGAAAGACAAATGTGTAATTTTCTAAATCTCGGTATACCAAGAATTTTCTAATTATATTTAACTCCGCCCACAATGATAAAAGACTCTTTAAAAAACATCAGCTGCAGAAATTATATTAAATAAATTAAATTAATTGCGAATCAAATTTTCACTTCTTAAAATTGATCATGTTCATTCGCATATGGTTTATATTCGAATAATTGAATATGTATTTTTAATTAAAATGTATCACAAAATACTGAATTAGAAATTTTATAAACAATATTAAAAATAATGATAGTAGTAGAAGAAAAACGCATCAAATATAATTTCAAAATAATAAATGCGTCAAAAATTTAATATCAACCAAAGGCAAATTTTGCTCTGATTGCTGTAATTTGGCGTCAGTTTTCGTTATTCTTGCTCTATCGTGTTCTAGTTCTGTTTTCGTTTCAGTTGCCAACGGTGACAAATAAGTACATGACATATGTTGTTTAAAAACTTGAAGTGTAGATCTCGCAGATATCGACGTCTCTCAAAAGACAGCAAATATATGCACAAACCAGATTCCGAAAGTTGTAAACGTTAAGCCTGACAACAACAATTTTAAAAATAATCGTAGACTTTCTAATGCTCGGTAATAGGAAGAATACTTTTAATTTGTAAGCTGTGTGTCGCCCAGTTAAATTTACTTGTAGAGATTTTTAAATTCACCTTGATTGGGTGAAAATGCAGGCAGAGTTGAGATATACTAAGAACGACTGCAGTATAAGTTCTTGTTCAGTACTGTGGAATGGACAATACGATTTTAAGTGAAGCACAACAAAAAAAAAAGAAAATTGGAGATGAAAGGGGGAGAAAATAGAAAATGAATGTAAAAATAATTCATCAAGAAAGTATCCAGAGCAATAAAATGATCAGCTTTTTAATAGCATATTATAAACCAAGGTAGAGAANNGGCATCAAGATTAAATCCCGAGCCACGGCGAAGAATTTAAGGTGCCGAAGTCTTCTCTACCGTGTATGTACTATTTTTTCCACTACTAGTAACTCAAATCATTTTTTTCTTCTATCTTATTGAGAACCAAAACATCATCACAAAAATCGAGTAGTACGAGTAGGTGGCCTGCATTTCAAATGGAGGTATTCTTTTGTTTTATGAATGACAGATAAATATTGTAAAATTTATCTAGTTCAATCGTTCCATTACTTAGTGCTTTTATAATGTGTGAAAGTGAAAAATCTAGGAGAAACATGGCTTCTGGCATGAGGAGAGCATATTTTGAGCGTGATAGACGACTTGAACTTTGTAAGTGACAGATTTGACATGCCGCGAAAACGGAATAATTCAAATATCCCACATTTTGAAATCAATAATTTGTTTCTTTAAACAACGGTTTTAATACTTAAGTACTATTAAATAAAATCTCTTGATTGTACTGAATATTACTATTTAAATTTTATATCTACAATTATCACAGGATTCTCAGAAATTGTTAATTTATTCATTATATACTAGTAGTTAATAATGAAAAATTATTCACCCGTTTCTACATGTAGGTCGAGAAACGGAATTTCACAGCATTCTTACATGTGTCAAAATATGACGGTTTATTACTAGTAGTGGAAAAAATGTTTTATTTTAATTTGTAAGGCCTAAAAAATCAGGAAATTCTAAATATGTCGAAAATAGGTGAAACTGAATAATATTAAAACATGTTCAATGGAAAGAAAAAAATCAAGGAAGAATGAAAAGTTCGAAAAGTATTGAACAGAAACAAAATGGATGTATAAAGATTATTAACGGGACAACAACAAAAACAAGAAGTAAGAAGTAAGAAGTAAGTAATTTGATTTTGTACGAGTTATTCAAATGGGTGGAAGAAAGTAAAAAAATGGAGAGATCTACCAAAAGAATTTATATGTAAATTTTAAATAAATGAAATATTAAAAAATAAAAAATTATAGTAGGTGTCAAAAAAATTAAAAATAGAAAGAAGTAACAAGTCGCTTAATAAGAAACGCGATTTGGAAGATATTAACAATCTGTGGTAATAAAATGGAAAGTCATAACAGACGTAATAAAAAGAAAAGTTTAGTTTCATAATTGAATGAGACTTTAATTTACGTATAAATGAAAGTTTGCAGCTGGATTGGGGTGAAAAAACGATGAAGAAGGAAAAATAAAAAACAAAATTCTAAATACAAAATATTCAAGAAAGCTGTACATTATTTCAAGTGGCATACAAAATAAATTGGTAGATTCTAAAGTCTATTAATAATACATAATACATACATAAAAGCAGTAAGGAAGCAAAACGAGATTTTTAGCAAGAGGCACATATATTGGAAAATCAATTTTGTAAAAATAATGCAAATACCAAATTCGAGGAAAGAAGTAGCACCAGAAGAATAATAAACGAGAATTATGGAATAAAAATAACAAAAAAAAAAGAAACAAAATTATCAGCAAGTATGAGAAATGAAATGGTTCCAGAAAGGACATATAGAGGAATTACTGTTTTAAAATAGTTTACAAGTTATGAAAGAAAAAACGAATAATTGAAGTTTTAAGGACGATTGGAGAGAATCATAAAACAAGTAACACATGTATAACCGAGAATAAGAAGCTGAAAGAAGTAAACTAAAGGAGAAAGATTGTCAAAAGGGGAAGTTAGGGAGAGAATGGCGGATTTTATTTCGCAGTAAAAAGCGAAAGAATGCTGAACTTGACGTACAAAGAAGTGGCAAAATTGTTAATCGTTCCAGCATTATGTGCCCGAGTGAGATCTTAAAGTGAAATTTCAATTTCACGATGCAGTAATTCGCAACAACGTGATAACAAATGTGCCGGCCCTAAATTTAAGCGGAGTTTATCCAGCAGTTTAAAAAGCTTTAAGAGAATTTAATTTTCTAGGCGTGGACGGCTAAACTGCTAATTTATCTTTTTTTAAAGAGGGCAGTGTTGACAAAAATGTTGAACGGATTTTTTTTAATTTGCAATGATTTAAAATTATATTGACAAAAACAATAATTCACTGTGTTTAACAGATAACCGCAAGGGTCGTTCAAACAACCCCTCCATTATTCCAACAACCCACGCAGGATTACAGACATGAATCCTCCATATGTACATGATTAATATTCATAAGGTCTTGGATAAAATATTTGCCATGCCATATTTTGGAATATTTTCCGAATTAAAATCGTCTTCGTGTTCCTTCGCTGTAGAATCTTGTTTATTCGCTGCCGGCCCCAGGGAGATGACCAGACTTTTTCCCGCCCCCAGGGAGCGCACTGTCTGCTCGAAAACCTGAGAAATAACTTTAATTTTTGCCGGTGGGGAATCGAGGGTAATTACGTAATAAATGGGACTGCGATCGCGTGTTCTGCTGCCAGATTGATCCTTCACATGTAATCGTCCTTTTTCATTTATTGAGTTTTTGTCGCGCTGGGGAAAGGAGTGAAGTTGCTGTTGTGCCCATGAATAATAATTTAATGTGAAGTGGGATTAAAGCAACTGTGGCTGCGATCGCTTTTTCGGAAGCGGCTCTTCTTCGAATTCATTTCTAAAATTGCATTACTTGGAATTTTAAATAGAAATTTTCCACTTGTTGATTATAATGGAATGTCAAATTGGATTCGCGGAACAATATATTTTGCCATAATTTGGCAAGAGTCGGGTCAGCGAAATGTTTCTACAAAGAAAGTTCGTTTGTAACGTAATTAAGTGTTCAGAAGTATCTCTCATTTTTACATTTCATTCATAGTGAATTTTGTCGTAAGAGAGCTTCTCAAAGAGAACTCAGATGATGCTAGCCAGCAGCGACACATTTTAACACAATGCTATATCCTGATGAGGTTTTGTAAATTCAGATCTAACAATAAGCTCTACCTACTTGAAAATAATTATTAGTACTAGTATTACTATCAAAAAATTTCTTTTCTTTAGTTTTATTTAGTGATTAAAAAATGTGATATTTTGGTTGCAAAATTTTAAGCTTGTTCTTCACCATTTGATACATGTTACCGTTTGGTGCATGTTTGCAAGATTCAAATTTTCTAGAGATTGGAGTTGTACGCACAAAAGTCAAAAGAAAATGAAAGTTCATAATTATCAAAATATGTTGTAAGATCCTCTCTTATACAAACTGCCCCACCGAAAAGCTCTGTCCTTCCAATTACATATTTTATTTACGAAATAATTTCAATAAAATTTGAAATAAAAATCTGTATTTATTTTTAGTCCATAATCTTAAAGTTACGACTGACTGTAATCTAGGCTTTGATAACAAATTCGTTACTTTTTCAATTCTGATTTGATAAATCTTAAGTTAATAATCGGTTTGTCGGGAAAACATAATTTTTAATGTAAAAATTATACCTTAACATAAGTACATTTATTAATTTCGATGTACATTCATCAGAATTTGTTTTCAAAATTGTTAAAAAATATCATAATTTTAGATATTGTTACCCATGACGCTGCTTTTCCAGATTTACACTTTTTTAAACTGAACGTAGAAAAATTTTAACCAAAATTCATACGATCATTTTATGCGAAATAGAATAATAAACGAAATTAACTGAAAAAAAAATTGGGTTTACGGTCAAAGTTTACTTGTTAAAGGATTTAAGTTAAAAGTCTCTTCGACTATTCACAACAATCATTCACGATGTATTTTCAGTGTTACGTCTGTTGTTCTCCCCTTTGTTTTTAAATGTTAAATTGTTGTAAAATTCTGACACCCTAATCTATGTTCTAAATGATTTTATATGTATTCCATGTAAACATATTTGGTAAAGGTGGAATATTTTAAATTCCTATAATTTTACTAATATTCTTTTTACAGAAATTTTCTTTTATTCTGCTCGGATCTTTAAGAATGACTCTTTTCACCATTTTAAATTACACCATTGTTACTGACTGAGTTCTTAACTCTTTTAGGTTCCAACACTGGACTTGTGCCTTCAGAGGATTTTCAAACTATATCTCACATTAGGATTTTTTTCCTCAAACATATACCCTTCTTGAAACTTTTGAAAATATTTGTCGTCTAAAATGTACATTTCTTTTTGCTTTTAACAAATAGTAAACAGGTTTTTGATTGTAAAGATAAGCTTTAATTTTTCCAGAACTACTAACTTTAAGCATAAATTTTGTTGCATATGCAACATTCATGGAAGAAACTACTTAACTGCACTTAGAAAAAGAAAGGCGCTCAAAATTTGTAAACATTTTTATTTAAGAATTTCTGAAATCAAAGATGATACAAAAATAATTCTGGACTAAAACTCTATTATAAGTTTTATCGAAATCACTTCATAAATAAGAAGGTTACAGAAGGGAAGTCCTTTCAATGGGACACCCATATTTAATAAAACAATTTGCAAATTTAATGGCTATTGTTCCTGAAATTACTGAAAAAATTATATAAAAAAAATCAGTGCTGTAACGGAAAAAACAAACAGGATTCCAATTTATGGTAAAAACATTTTAACATGATTTTGATATTAAATAGTTTTAAGTTTTATCGAAACAACTTCATAAAAAAACAAGTTATAGGAGGGGAGCATTTTCGGTGGGACATTCTGTATTTAGATTGAATTCAGAATGTAATAATGAACTGTATTCATTGGATAATGGTTTAGTTTTAGAAGTAACCCCTCTCGAAAGTACACTTTGGAATTCTATTACAAATTTTCTTAGTTTTCATTAAGTAATTAAAAGATTTGACATTTTAATTAGTAAAATTTACCATTTAGTACCTTTCACAACTTATATATCATACGATTTCCTTCCAGGTTGGGAACTACTATTAAAATCTATATCACAGCCTTAGTTTTGACGTTACGTCATGCGATTAAAGTCTATTAAGGTGGTACAATCCAAGACGTGACATTTGTTTCTACAATCAGCCCAGAATGGAATTTAATTGAATCGCACGATATTTTATATCAAATGGCGTGCGAATGAATTTATTAGAGACGGGAATTATATGCACAAATTTTGTCAGAAGTATGCACATGTAGGTATGTTCATAATTACAGCAAAATTGCATTAATTTAATTTAGAGTTTTGTAAAGCTATATTTCATGCAGATACTCCTTTAAATATTTAGTTATTACGAACGCAGTGAATAAATGAAATTAATACAATAGAAGGCATAATTATGAAAATTCACCAGTTACTTTTAGGCTTCCACACCATTTGTGTGTGTGTGAGAACGATCGCGTTTGCTTAGGCAGCGATCTTTTATCTGGCTGCGTAATTAAATTAATTTTGAGGCCGTACTTGCGAGCAATTACCGTTAATGAAACGGCTGCCTTAAGGGAAAAATCAGGGCTGGTTCTGACCGCGAATAGGTAATTAAACTAACCAATCATAACGCAACAAACAAAATGAAAATATACGATCCAGTTTCCGTAACAATGCCATAATTAATGCGATTTGTTTGACCGCCGGTTTTCAGTAACGTGATTCTAATGGACTAAACCTGTTCCGCTTTTATCGATCAACCGGAACCGGAAGCGGAACCCAGACCGTGGCTTCTCCGCAACCATACATAAATAACTTACCTGTGGAACTTCAGCCATTGTTAGATTGGTTTTGAGAATGTTTGATCAGGCCACCGATGCATCTTTAAGAGTGCCGCGCGGCGCCTGCCAGGAGAGTGTTCTCGATTCGATAAAATTGCTCGTGACTAAAGTGCTGCTTAATATTTCACGAGGACAGACAGTGATGGACAGTTTTGATAAACGACACATTTGTAGCAACTTCATTAATCTCGCTTTAATTGAGTCTCTACCTGATCTACAATTTGACAGGGTAATTCCGTTTTTCTTTGTGCGCGTTTCCGAAAAAGGTGCGTGTATTTTGCGCATTTAATCCTACTGTTAATTATAGTTGTTAAATTTAATTAGTTGTAGTGTTGTCAGTTTACGCACCGACCACAAGCAATAAACTTGACCCTGTTCAACCTTTCGCCTCATTATCGCCCTTCTCCAACATTCATCGACGCCTCCAGATGGCCGTTTTGTCGGGGCGCCGTTACCGCAGTTATTCAGATTATTTTTTAAGGGCGGTGCGAGAAACGCTCAAAAAGA
>QDEB01122069.1:0-11080 GCA_004193795.1 Asbolus verrucosus | reverse complement strand
TTAACATTATCATGACAGATGCACGGATGTACGGAGTATTATTCCAATTCAATAATTTCATTCTAATTATCTCTTGAACGGTGTAAAACGGCATTAGAACATTAAAAAGATCGGAATGCAAAAAAAGCAACAATTTCAAGAACGTCAAAATATGTCAAATTTTTCATAGCCACTTAAATAATGCTGACAAAAATCCAAAACAATGTAATTTTTTGTAGCACTATTTTTTTATTTTAATGGCATAATTTTTAGTGTGGTTGAAAGAAAAAATTGTAAATTATGTCGTGTAAAAATTTCAAATCCCAATCTTCATCCTAAAAAAAGTTAAAATGGGGTAGAAAATTTAACATGGGAGCCCTATGACCAATGCTAAAAAAATGCACTGTATATTTTTTTTTCAAAAATTATAATTTTAATTTTGAAGCCAACTAAAGGCAAAGTAAATGTGAACGCAAACATAACATGTTTTGTTGAAATGTTTTGTAAAAGGATTATAAGAGAAAAAAGTTCTTTCATTTTTAAATGAGTTACTTTGCTAGTCTTTAAATTCAGATGGAAATTTCGTTCAAAAGAATCTAATTTTATAAAAATAATAGAAAAAGTAATAACGACCCGATTCCTAAGTTTTGTGTGGAAAATAGAAATCATGCACAAAATGTATTTATGAATAATTGTTATACCCTGCTCCAACATTGGTTTGTGTTTCAAAATAAATAACGTTTCACCATGACAACCTGTTAACAACCTATTGTTCAAATTAATCGTTATAGGAACTGATTTATTCATATTTTATTAATATCTTTTCAATAAAGATTAAACGCTGTTAGAACGAAAAGTTTTAAAAGTTAATAAATTATGCAAAGTAACATTTATTTTTAAAAAGGTTCGTACTTGAATTTTTAACCACAATCACTTTTAACTACCTAATGATGAAAAGTTTTTAATATACGCCTCTCTGACAAATTGTTTTGAAATATGCTTAGGGTGTAGGGATTACTACCTACTGAGTATAATCACTTTACACTTTCTAGAGCTCGTAAAATGACAGAAGTACATCGTTATGAAGGTGGCTACGTATAAATAAATTGAGAGGGTGCAACTTCTCATGTACCTTTGTCGTTTAACGAAATCTGCAAAAGTTATGTCGAAACAACTTACCATTGAACTAATAAACACAGTTCTCTTATATATAATGTTTAAAAAATAATTAATTATCTTGCAGGGTGTCTGTTACTTAACTCATGAATAAAGTTAGCTATATTTTTTGGGAAATGTAAATGTCGTCTTTCTGAAGCGTTTAAAACAGTGCAATTAATAATTCTATTTAGTTGAAACATATATCGGAGGGTGACATATTTAGTTAGAAATGAGCAAAATTCTCGACACGAATGAAATGTTGAAGTTTCATTAAGGCGGGGCTGTAACAGCTTGTGCATTTAGGTGAAATTGAAATTTATAAATAAAAGTGCAGAATGAGACGAAGTATGAATTTGATGAAGCGATGTGCAATAAATGTGAACAATTCTTTTCAGTTGTCTCCGAGTTATGGGGGAATCAGTGCATTCGATTGAAAGTTACAGTGAAATCTGACAACTGCGGGGAAAACGAAGACTGTTCCGGCAAAGGAATTTGCTACTCCAACGTCTCAATGGTAAGATTTGTTTTAATCTTAGTCGACATGGACGTAATCGATGGATGTAAATGGCATGCAGTCGATAATTCTTTGCGTGGACAGAGGTGTCCTTTAATTCGTGCGATAAGAGACAGAGAGCCATAAGGACATCAGCGAGCAATTAGCCTTAAACTGATGAATAGCAGCGGCGGAGGCGCATCGATTGCGTAAAAAGGATATGATTTTGGCGAAATTTGATTTTAAAAATACGAGCACACTTTTGTAAAATCACCCTTTATTGTAACGTCACCGCGAGAATTCTGACGTTTTATTAAATCCCTTCAAATACTTCCTAGGATGGGGGCTATATATTAAGCGCCACTTGTGTTCGATCTATACTTTGGCACGTGACTTGTATGCCTTTTTAGGCTAAAGCTTCCGAAATTTACTATCTTACCTTGAGTTTTTTGTTGATTTGTGTTTGATAGCAGTGAATTATTTCTAATAATGGCATATGAAACTTGATATTAGACCATCAAAATTCATTGAGCGCATCGCCGACGCGAAAGTGCTAAAAGATGTGATCACCACCCCTGAAACAACATATTGCATTAGATTCATCCTTCTCGTCGTTTATTCCCGCTTTTAATCAACATCTCCTCCATCTTCCCTC
The DNA here is from genome assembly GCA_004193795.1 of Asbolus verrucosus. Classification (NCBI taxonomy): domain Eukaryota; kingdom Metazoa; phylum Arthropoda; class Insecta; order Coleoptera; family Tenebrionidae; genus Asbolus; species Asbolus verrucosus. The sequence goes on along the minus strand of QDEB01122069.1, from coordinate 8,795 downwards.
GTTCATTCCGAAACCCAAATGTTGTTTATGGAATTTGGTTGTTTTTCACAACACGCGCAACCCTGCTGTATTATACACTAAATCTTTCGTTTTTAAGTAACGAATACAATAGTGAAAGACTCATCTTCCTGTCTCAGTTCTTAAGCGAGTTATGACAGGATGAAGGATTAGGGAATTTCTAGTTTGAGAAACACTTATTGTAACATTTTATGGGAAGAGCAGACGTCGAGTTATTTTTTATATAAAAAATGTTAGCAGAAATGTGTGGTGAAATATTTTGTATTACTATTATCTAAAAAAAAAAAAAAAAATTTATCGACTTTTTAGTCAGATTCGCGCACACTGCTGCAAGAAATGTGTCACAGTCGCTATTAATCAGCGACATTAAAAATTCTATCTTTCCGAGTCAACAGTAAAATTTAACCTTTTGTTTTCTTTTCACAGCACTTGCGCTAAACCAACATGTACATGTACACAATAATTCTTTCATATTTTCGAAACGGTTTTATTAATTAAGTTAATTTAATTAATTAGCGCTCCGCGTTTATACCAAATTATTGTCGCTCATGTTGCCTACAAGCTTCTTGAAAAACAACGGAAATATTAATTTGGACCGTTTGAACAAGAACTTATATTATGCGAACGAAATTACGATTTTTGATATAATAAAACGATGAATTTCCATAGCTAACGACTTGGAAAAATAGAACTTATATCTTTACGTTGTTATCCCTCCAGTTGCAAGGAAATATGTTCTTGGCACTTTAACCTTGCCGTTTCTATTCCGCATACGTGTGCTCTTAAGTGCAGTAAGACGGTATTTATGTTTTCTTCTCCACAAAGTAAATTAAAATTTTAATTAGAGGAGTGATGCGCATTTGCAAAAATGGTTTCCCCGAAGGACAGAGAGGTCGTCCGTATATTTTTCAGTAATTAATGGACGTATGGAACTGAAATTTTATACCGTGGGCTACAATGGGGTATAAAGTTTCGTCGTGCTATTGAAATTCTTCGAATGTCGTTCTTTCTGATTTACAACAGTCAAGTTTTTATTCTCATGGGCGCAGTATTGATTTTTAAACCCTATTTCATATTTCTAATTTCGCTGCGTTTGTGAGTGATCAGCTTACATAACTCGGATTCAAAACGCAAATAACAATAATAATAAAAACTGACGGATTTGAATTATTAATTCGTGTGATGGGTAAATGGAACACACCGCTCAGCGTTAAAGTTTTTCAAATTCAATTTTCAAAAAAGCTCCATAAAAGTAAAAAAAGATATAATTCATCATGTAACAAATCGACTTTATTACGCACCAAATGTTCTGCTGTTAAGAAAGGAATGTTATGGTGAAAGACGCATCCTTCTGTCTCAATTTTGAAGCGAGTTATGACAGGATGAAGGATTGAGGAATTTCAACTTTGAGGACCACATTTTATAATATTTTATGGCTTATAAAAGCACTCATTTTTCCATAAAAATTTAAAACCATATTACGATAATAAAATTGTTTTCATTTTTCTTGCCTTCAATTATCCAAAATTAGAATTTATTTTCGTTATATAGAAGACAAGTCGGTCTATTACACGTTACAGAGATTTAGTACATTTTTTCACATATGATATATCTTTTATTAACAATAATATTTTATAGCCCACAGCGAGTCTACGCCTATAATCTTATTAAAATAACTCTTCTCGAACAAGACGTTTTTGGTAATTCAGGAGTTTTTTATAGGCATTTTTATTTGTATAATAAAAAACAAGTTTTTATTCTTTTAATTCTTCATTTTCTTTAACATCATTTTTTCGTAAACACAGCAGAATTATTACTTTCTGAATTCTGGTCGTGATTTCCATGAAGTGAATCTTTATCAAATAAAATGTGAAACCTTCAAAATAAACCTTTTGCAATAAAACATTCTTTAAAAATGCATGGTAGAATGAGTAAATTCATTAAAATGGAAATATTCCTTTTGGCAGAAGCATGGTTATTTAAAATGTTTATGATTTCATGCAAGATGGTGATGAGAAAAGAACAACGTTTTTAAATTTTACCTTTCGACGAGCATAAGCTTTACATATTTTATAAGACTTCTCACTTGAATTTTAAAATTTCGCATCTGTACTCAGTTTCATTCGAATGTGCCTATACTAATTTATTCACAGAAGCAAATTCTAGTCCAAATATTGAGGTCATTTACGACTCTAAATAATTTATCTTGCCATAATCATACTTCATTTACTTCATTTATATAATCTGCTGATTTTACATATTTTTACGTTTTCCATAATTTAAGATTTTAAAAGACAACTTCTAAATCAAGACTGTATCAACTCCCATAATGTGAACCGGCGCGTATATTTATATATTATTTTATAACCAAAATTTATTTATCACATTAAATTTATTATTATCTATCTTATGAGTCGAAAAATAAATGCAAACATTTTTGAACCAAGTGTCTAGTGAATGTATTTCAACAGGTTATCCATTTATAATATAATTTTATGCAATATATAATATAATTAATCACAATAAATTGTCAAAATTTGGAAGTAATTTTATTTCAGTACAAAAAATGTTCATGAGTGTTGGACGGGGGACCTTACATTACGTAGGTCCTACAAATGAATTTTAATAAGTATTTTAATAATATGAAGCTATATTAATTTTAGGGTGAAATTTGTTTTCCAGAAGCTCTTTAATGAGAAATATTCTGTTTTATATATATCATCAAAGGAAATGTAGTTTATTATTTAAAAAAAAAAATGGAAAAATAAACAAAACAGATACAAACTGTGCGAACTGGATATACAGAATTCTTGTAAATCACAAAAAAGTCGCAGTAAAATGTAATTTAAATAATACGTTTATTATTTTTAAAAAAGACAAAAAATGTAATAACAAACTTTTTTATTTAAAATGCAGGATCGAGTATAAATTAACATGTACGAAATCAAAATAAATTAGTAGGATGCAGTTTTGAAATACGAAACATTTTAACCTGAAATTTATATTTTAATTTGGCAAATTTTATTTGCATTTCCATGAACATCCATTATTTGACTTTAAAATAATTGACCAATCGCTTCTGATTTTTTTGTTTTTATAATAATTGTGTATATTTCAACATACCGGAAATTCATACATGTTAATATTTCAACAATTTTTTTTAAGATTCAAATTTTGATTGGAAATAAAATTAAGAAAGGGTTAATTTTAAACTGGAATGTGTAGCCTGTTATTTACGAAGGGGAATACAATTTCACAAACAGCCGTCATTTGGGTATATCAGGAAACGGTGTGTGTTTTATTATTTTATTTCGCGCGAAGAGTCAGAATTCCGGGAGTGCAAAATTGCTTAAGTTGGAAATTCCAGAATTTAGGAGTTGTTTAAGAGTTGAGATAAATAAAAATACGTGTGACTTTTCCATGTCTCCATTCTCCCATAACGCTTCCGAATTCTAAACTCGAAAAATGTCGTCGGCGATTTCGTCGATCTTGTCAAGAATTAAGGTTGTGAACTGAAATAAGTCGGTAAAGATTTTAGCGGTAACCAAGGTTTTATATTGAAAGGGTTAATGACTGATATACGGCGAGAATAAAGTACATGAGGGCAAACGGCGTGGCATATGTAATGGTGGTGATTTTGTAATCTTCCGGATGGAGACAGAATAATAGAATGGATTGTTTCCTAGACAGGTTAAGAATGACGGTAATCGATATTACTAAAATGTCCAGTTAAACAATTCTGTCCTCCTAGTTTAGGGCGACTAAATAAATTACCCCCGGCATGTGCTACTGTCAGTTCTTATCTAGATCGACTTTTCTGTCGATTTAGTCGGACCGAAATGTTCCCGACTTCTTACTCGAAGGCGCCAAAATATCATTTCAATAAATTTCCCGGAACGGTGACTGTTCTTTAGCATCCCCAAAAGATAATTATTATTAAAGTCACATCTGGCACTCTTGATTTTGTTTTGGGTTGCGTAATTAGACACTCGCACTCGTTATAGGTATAGGTAGAAGGTCCAACCTAAAACGTGACATATATAAATTGTCTCATCCGAGATTTGTTCCCAACTTGTTTACTTCAAAGCTGCGTATCATCCAAGACCCAGAGCAAAGAAAAACAAATCAATGTTTTTGTCTACGCGCGAGTACAGACTTTGCTGGCATTATTGCTTTGCTAATTGCTTGTTATTGAGATTCGCCTCCTTGTATAAACAAACTTTTTCAATCTAATTACTTCGCAAATTCCGCTTTCCTTAATTTGTCCGATTTTTTGACATAGGTGGCTACCTACTTGTTTATTATTTTGGAGACTCGATCTCATTATCGGCACTGTGACGAGCAAATCCTATAATAAGAGCTTTAAAGCACCAATTAAGCTAAACAAAACGTAATAATTGGAAACGTCAATCAAAAACAGTAATCGTTTACCGCTTCAAGACCGACTAATTAACTGCTAAAAGTGATGGTAGCTATTTCTTCTTCTACGCATTTGATAATTCAATTAATTGTCACGATGCCTTATGGCTTTAGGTTTGTTCTAATTATTTTAATCAAAGATACAGTTACAGTTCCAAGAATTGAAAGCAATTGCAGTTGATTATGTGCTTCTGGCGTGGCTAAATACAAACAGATCCAAACCTCTATCCTTCAAAGCTGAACCGCACGCTCAGCAACCAATCTGAATAGGGACAGTTTAGGTTAGATCTTCTAAGGCAAGGAATACAAACAAGCTGTCATTTATCACAAGGCCTTAGCTTACTGTTTCATTAAAACTTTTAAAAGAGTTTCATTAAAAAATCTCGAGAAATCCATTACTAAAGAAATTATATTTCAAATTATAGATATGACTGATCGTGTCTCAGCTACTCATCGATAAGAAAAAAAATGTGTTTCATTAGCCAGACATATTTTTTTCTTTATTAAAGAAAAGTTTTATTTTCTCATTTCACTTTGTAAGCTGCTTTAAAGATGACAGATCTGCAAACTTGGGAATTGCTAATCGGCTGACAGATAATATTTCTTTAAATCAGCCCTCCGAAGACGTAAAACATGCCAAGGACTCAGATTTGAATCTTCAGTTTCATTGCACCTATAAATTCCCAGATCTTAGTTGTGGCCCTTTTTATACAGCACTACATGAATAATTAAGTGACCCTAAAACTTTCCCTTGAACTGCTATTTTTTCTCTTAAAGTCAATAAAGACCATGCATAAAAGCTATGACAAAGACCGCAAAATTCAATTTTACCAGTCCGAATTCAACAAACTCAATTGGTTTAGATAAATGGATAAGTGGGAGATTTATTACAAACCATATTCGCAACAGTACACAAAGTGAAACATAGTTTCCTACCTGTTTTTATAAAAGATTTTTCTTATCGAATGCAATAAATCTTCTTTTGGAGTTAATTTTTTCCAAGTTTTTGTCTGAGAAATACTATTCATCTATTGATCTAAACGGTATATCTGATTTATGGATTTTTGGTAGGTTGCGTAACATAATCTGCAGCTAACCTGGAACAAGAAAGGGACACAGATATGTTATGATAATGTCCCTTGTTCTCCTATTTCTTGAATGACTTTCGTTCCCTTTTTTTTAAGTTAAATTAAAAGTTTATGTAATTCAGAGCGTTCCCCATATGCATGCATGAACTTTGTTATCTACATAAGAATTCGCTGGGAGTAAAATTCTCATTTTGATTTGAGATGTGTTTGTTTTCTCTTCTAACATGACATAAAGCCTGAAATCGGGAATCGGTGCGGTGATCCGGAAGATTCCCGTCCATTCTACTATAGTTCTGTAAAATCTTAATTCTGAGTGGGTTATAAAAGAATGACGTTTCCTTGTTCAACTTGATAACTAAATAATTAGAACTTATCATTTGATGCCCTTTAACGATATAAGTTTTTATATAAAAATTTCTCGCCGAGTTAGTTATATCTATTGACCTGAAAACTTCCGCTTGTGAGAAATATTTTTAAAACACCTTTTTTGAAGTGTAAAGAAAGAGAAAAGATACCACTAGGGGCATGTTGTAGTTCTGGAAAAGTACATTTTAGACAAGTGTGTTACTCTGCGAGATATCCCTAGGGAAATTGCTCAATAAACTTATCACAAGAATAATCGGAGACTTTTCCTGAAATTAGTCGAATTATTCCTGCATCCTTGAAATCTTTTCGCTTCATTCACTCATATATTGAATATTTTCTCTTCAAATACACGCAGCTAAACATTAATCGTTAAATGTACATACATACCTTGTTTCTCTCTACAGCAAATACGGGTAAAGTGTTGTAGTTAAACAGACTTCATGTTTTTATTGGCAAGCGTAGCAAAAAATCATTTTTGTCGAAATGTGTTTGTTTTGATGTTTTTTCGTTTATTTGCTTTTTGGGAAGCACCGCAGTAATTACGTAATTTACATGTTTTCATTCATCTGCTCAAAAGTGAAGTTGGCGTCGTTGTGTATAGTGGGCCACCTGTGAAGGTGTGAAATAATGGCGTCCATGAGTGCGAATGAAAACAGCAAACGTTAGTTTTATTGCGAAAGCAAACTCAATAAAAGAAGATTACAGTTTCTCGTGGGGAGGGGATTGGGGTACGGGTTTATTTCGCAAAGAGTCCACCCTCGAGATATTTGCATTTATTTCCGGGCCGGTCTATATAGTTCATTCATAGTGGAAGGGTTTGTGCTTGACGATGACAATATAGTTGTCGAAATACGCACCTAGGATTGTTATTGGGGTTTTGAAAGTGACATATTTTAACCGGAGCAGCGCGATAAAGGTGCGCTTTTTACTAGGGTAGATATTTATGTCTTTAATTAAAATGGCGGTAAGGAGAGAAAAGTGATATTAAAAGTCGTTATTGTGGTATTGCTGATGGATGGATGAATAATTTAAGATGCAATTCAGGTCAGCGATGAGAACATGTTGGTGCTTATTTTGCAGGATGGATATGAGTGCCAATGCTGTCTTGGTTTCGTCGGCCAGCACTGCGAAGAGCAGGATGCTTGTTATCCGAGCCCTTGTAAAAATAATGGAATCTGTGTGGATATTTCTCAAGGGCATGAAGGATCGACTTTTCAGTGCTTATGTCCTTATGGTGAGTAAACTTATGAATAGCTAAGTAATGTATGTATATTCAAATTTTTGCATTTTCTATTTTATGAAGGTATTTTACATAAGGAAATTGCATTTTTCCTCGAACACCTTGTTAAATTCTAACGTAATTCGTAGAATTCACCACGTTTTAAAATTACGTTTCAAAGCACGCTCAGCGGCAGAAACGCCTAGATCTTATAATTTAAATTAAATTCGTTAATCCGAGAACTTCAAAATATTCTCTATAATTCCACAGAAGCCACTTGAAAAAAGTTTCAAATTCTACCTTCACATCTAATGTACCTCCTCCGTTATCTCACACCTTAGCACCAGAGAAATTGTCTACACTGTAAATGCAAGATAACTTATATTTCTCAAACTAAAGCTTTTACATCATTTGTATTCTAGGCATTTCTCTGCAATATTAATACTACGTTATTGGGTACTGGAATGTTCTACATGCATCATTTTTCTAACTTTAGTTTCCGGTATTCACTTTTGTTTTTAAATTTTCATAGGTGGAAACTATTGATTGTGTCGAAAATTGCTTCCACTCTGATTTATTTGATGATTGTGATATATGCAGCAGCTCTTTGAGCAAAAGAGATAATTACGCTAATGTGATTTGCTGGTTTCACTAATTACTTCTCTTTGAGAGCGAAGACGCTAACAAAATTGTCATAATAACAAAAACTTAGTTAAATGCCTCTTTTTACCTTTTTATAATTCAAATTATAATAATTAAAATTAAATCAGCTGAATTGTTACTTTGAACTGAAAACATTTATGGAAGACAAAGGACAAGAAATTAATGGACACAAAAGCGCTACCTGTTAATAATGTTTTCAGACTAAAAATTTTCTTGTTAGTAAAAAAAAAATTTTGAAATAATCGCTGGCGTTCTATATGCAGAATGGTAAATAAAGAATACTGGATTCATTTTCTAGATTTTATTAATATCTTAAACAACCGATTCGGAATAATGTTAATGTTAAATTTGGTGCAATTAAAATTTTTGAAATATTAAATATATTCACCTATTATTTGAACAGAGAATACCAATAAACAGGATTTCGAATTTCAACTGAAAAATTCCACGTATTACTAAAATTCTTTAAAAATTGACACTCAAAAACGTTTAAAAAAATGTAGCTATTTAAAAAAAACGTTTTCACGAATTTTCAAAAATAATATTTGAAAGACGTCTTAGAGACAAAACTTATTTTTAGCGAAATTAAAAAAACAAAACAATGCAACTAGAGTTGAATGACTTAACAATGATTCTCAGAAACTGCTGAAATCGGTTAATAAATAAAACTATAAAAGGGCTACTCGGTAACATTGTCAGGAAAGAAAAAAATAATTTGAGGAAAAAGTTGCTTGTTATTGGAAGTGTTTTTCATTAAAATGGCTTTTGCAATTATGTTAGTTTACTAATGTATTAATTTTTTAATAGGTTGATTTTTATATTAAAAATTTTCACCGGGTTGAAAGGATTATAAATGATGTTATATCTAATAGGACGTGACTACATAAATCCTTATGTGCTATTAACAGTAACAACTGAATTTTTTTCATACAGTTTGACATTTTCCTCGTATCGCATAAATTAATAAATAAATTTTTATATTAAAGTATACAGACTGAAATCGCGATTAATTTTCACTAATA
>QDEB01122007.1:0-10385 GCA_004193795.1 Asbolus verrucosus | reverse complement strand
GCAGGAAGCTTTCGGCGCCGCCCCTGTTTATTTCTCGCGTGCTGATTTGATTATTTCTACGCGATTGTTGAAATGTTTATTAATTGCTGAATAACGAAATGCTAAAATTCGTCATAAAATATTGCTTGGGACGCGTCTTAATTTTTTTAATTTAATTCCGCGACCACCCCTCCGCGAAGTCAAAAACCAGCGTCGCCCCACGCTCCCCATTCGCGCCGGGAACGTCCTCAAGAAAATAAGAGCACCAATTCGAAACGTCGCGAGGGTTCCGGCCAATGAAAAGATCGCATTTTTACGCTTAGTCGGCACATAACTCGTTTCTACCGTTGACTCTTTCTACATAGTCGGTTTAGTTTACCTTGAACGGTGCCGGTAGTTGGTTTCATGTGTGTTTGTGGAGTATACTCTACCTGTCGCCGACGTGCATCTTGCTTTGTTTATGCCTAAGGTGAGCCAGTGTAGTGCCCTTCCTCCGCCTGGATTACAAAAAACAAAAAAATCGCCGATGACTTAAGTAAGTTTCAGCACACTCGATTTGACTTTTCCCGTTAACGTTGTCGTTATTAATCGAACGTCGTTATTAATTTACGATCGACGGCTTAACCGACGAAAAATGAGTAATCCATAACCGTTTTTGGAGAGAACAATTTAATTTTTTTATACGTCAGACATTATTTATATGGTTTGCGTCTGGTTTTTATTCCGATTTTCCTTTATGAAACCTGTTCTGGCGCTTATGTAGGTTTAAATTTAAACCGTGCAGCGAAAATAATATCGCAATGAGTTTCTTGACTTAATTACTCCCAGCAGATTAAGACGGTCGAAAACCCGAGACTCATCTTCAAGGGTACGAATTTCAATAACAATACGTTCTTAACAAAGGCGAGGATTAAGAGATTAGAGTTATCAAATTTTTTACTGGCAATTTTTATTGGCGAATGGACACCTGTGCCGTCGTTGAAGAGGCGACAGGTTTAAGAGGGTTTGGTATTTTTTACTGAGGTGTCGAGTCTACCCCCTCTGAGAGTTTTGGATTGTGGAATATATGACCTAACGATGTTCAACGGTTTTGTAAGCCACTAGATCGGTTAACACCTGCTGCGGTGTCTAGCACCCTCATGGTTCTGTTATTCACAACCAGTTCTTGAAGAGTGACAGATGTTAGGGGTCGACCACTGCATGACTTGACTGCTAATAAGCGACTGATAAACTGCACGAACATGAACAGAATGGCAGTTTAAAGCCCAATTATTTTTGCAAAAATTCCAAAAATGGGCTTGATGAATCTGACTGTTTTTGAAGTTCTTGCTGTTGCGGAGGAACCCAACAATTCCAGTCAAATTTAAAACAATTGAAATGTTTAAACCGAATGCAACTTTTGAAATATCGTAACTCTTTCTAGCAACCGCTTCATGCAGTTGGACGAAATTTTATATATTTTGTGAAATTTTGAATTAAATTGAGTGAAGTACCTGGGCAAAATTTCATAGATTTTATAACGTTATGAATGATTACTATTTTCGATCAAAAAAATAAAAAATATGAAATATATTTAAATCCCTTTATAAAATTTTGAAACAAAATCCATATGAAATTGTTCTATTTAATTACTTTTCAACTTTGAATCACTGAAGTAAAATTTTCAAATTTCATGAAATTTGTTTTTATAGAAAATGTAAATTTACCGAAATCAGTGTTGTTGCATATAATCTTGTCGAGAATTTGTGAAATGGTGAAATTGTTTGTATAGTCTCGAAGTTTCTGAAATTGTTACCTTTTTCGATTAATGTACAAAATTCGATTAAAAAATTTAAATCTGCATATTGATGAAATCAAAATTTCTTGTAAAATCGAACTTATCTTTTCAGAATTTTGAAAAAACATTGAAATTTCAGTAAATGTCTGAATTTGCTTTAAATTATGCGAAAATGATGAAAGTATATGTAATTTTTGAGGTGAAATGTAAGATGTCTGTTGACCTCAAATTTTATCAAAAAGGTTAATAGACGTCGAACGTTCGCCGATTGTTGTATGACAGAACTGACGTGTTTCTGCAAAAATTTCCATTATTATCAAATTAGAATTCTTCATTCTGACAGCTTAATGAGCAGTGGCGGCGCATCTTTCGCCGGGTCCACTGAACATTTTATCGTCAATTTCGAAAATAAGATGAAATAATGTAGATGCAAATAAAGGACGGAAACACAGTAAAAGTGGACTAATGAGCCAAAGAAGAGGTACTGGCGCAAGAACAGCGCTCCAAAAAAGGAGTCACAACCTCATTTTTTCTGAATTTTATCTCTGAGCCGAAATGGATGTCAATAACTGAGTTAAAAGTACTTTGTCGGTCGCACAATTATCAACGCATCGTAAAATAGACAGTGACTACAAAGTAGCACACGGAGCAAATTGTCCAACAGCTCCTAGCGTAACGGACATTTTTGTTTTTTTACACTAGCATAACTACAACCTAGATTCGGGTATTTTTACTCTTGTGATGTAATTCTGGGTTATCCGAATATAGGGACAGAAGGGACGCTGTGTACATACATTACTCATCCTTTCTGTTTATTTACATGCAGATAACGAAAGAATTTAATCCAGATTGCAAACATGTGAATCGACTATTATAATAATTTGTATTGATCAGACCTACCGTGGAATATTATAGTGACTCATTCAAAGCGAACACATTTGGAAGGGACGGAAATGAAATAATTCGTAGTCACATGCGTAAATTTACGAAAAAACTGTTCGGAATTGTATCAGAGAAAGAAGGGCCTGAGACGAAAATTGTATCGTAACTTTTCGTTCTGACAGCCCCATTACCATATTTTCTATAATACAAAAGGGTGCTTTTATGTTGTAATGTTTTAGTGTTATTGCTAAAATATTCAAAGCGTTTTGAAAAATTTGTGGAGTAAATTGCACTTCCGGTTCCATTCAACATTATCGTTTTATTGTGGAGCGGATTGTATTTGAGAGATAATTACAAGCTGATGTCATTTCGGGCGAAACCACATATTTGATGATGTAATATAAGTGGTCGGCTAAAAAATACGCCATCCAGCATTTCATACATAAGAAAAATTTGACTGACCGCCATATATCAATTTAAAATTTTTCCAAATTGATGGATCTGTCATTGACAGGAAGTGTCGCTTAGAAAGAACATTGTGTGTATACATATTTTGTAAAAATCCGAAATTACAGTGGCGTACTACAGATATTTATTGAAGCTTTCATCCAGTTTTATTATTAGATAAAAAGTTTCCCGTTCTTAAATGTTACTTAATTTAAATATTATTAACGAACTTCATTCGAAACAGTGTGCTAGTAGTCTGTTTTTGGAAATTTTGCTATACCGGATGTATTTGTAAATATATCACAAATATAAAAACGAATCTTTTCCTCTTATTTTGATTTAATCATCTGAAGCCAACTTTGATTTTTTTGTGTATATCACTTCTTATTTATTGTGTAAATATATTGTATAATTTTGTATTACTGTTTGTGTAACTTTGTCAAATACTAAATCATTAATAATTCGTCTGTAAGTTTGTTCCTTTTTTATTTGATCAAAATTTATCAAATGTTTGAGGTGCAGTTCAGAATTGCCTTATCACACTTCACCTTGACCATTTTCTATATTTACAAAGCACTCAGTTTGCCGAAATTTTCCTTTTTGAGCGCGACTCCAACATCAGAATGAGTAATAATAATGATAACAGGTCTTCTGGTGTGACTAATGGATAAAAAATTCACTAATGTCACTTTTTGATTCTATCTCTGAACCCAACGTTTGTCGTAGACAAGAACGTGGGACTTGATCCACAAATTTGCAAGAACGTGGGCAAAAGTGACTTTTCCTTAAACAAAAAAAATATCAAATGACATTTGGAAAAGCTGCCCCCAATAAAAGGCCACGGTATGCATCGGATAACAATCGACAATCATTTATTGTTGACAATTGTTCGCCACCATCTGAGGCGGCTACCATTGACCTTGAATGCTAATTAAGCAAATGTTAATTAAATACATACAAGAAAGTCCAAGTTTCCTTTTTATATTAATAAACATAACAGTTATATAAACATTCACACAACTCTTCATTGTTGTTTTATTGAAATTTTTCAAATTACAATAAATTAATAAAATTGCCAGCCACATTCATCATGTCGACAAGACATTTTTCATTTGTCTAGTAATTAAGTATCGGATTCCGAATCCATTCATCCTCCTCTGTTTTTAATTAGAAGCGGCAAAAAATCGCCTTTTTTTTGACTATCGGTAATCGCTCATGTTGGCTTCGAAGAAGACCTACAACATTCACCAGGTGCTCATTATCCTACGGCTTCGGTGATGGCTCAGTTCATTGACTCCATTAGACGACAATGATACTATTATAATTGCTTCCATATTGTTATGTGCGCCTCCAGATTGGGCAAAGGCGGAGGTAAGACTCCTCTTTAATTCAGCGATGGCCATCGAAGGTGCGTGCTCGCGACCCTCGGCACCGTTGCTGCCTGGGAGAAAAGACAAACCTATCCTTATTCGCTTCCTGTGTAGACAGGTGTATTATTTAGCGTACGCCATTGTGTTTCTGCCCATGGGCGTAGCAGAGAGGGGATCTAAGGAAGTAATATAATAAAACGTTCAGAATAAAAACCCACTGTGACAGAATAGAATTCAAAATTACTTAATTTTATCAGTCTTGAGTTGATAGAATTTCGAAAAATAACAAAATTTTACTAAATAGAGAAGTAAATAAATTTCGAAAAAGCTTGTTGAAATTTTCATTATTTTAAGGATTTTGCATGAAAGAAATGGGAACGTTCGCTCAATTTTATGAAATTGCACTAATTTTAGGTAATTCTATGAAATTTGAAAATTAGTCACCGGTTCATTACAGCTTTATCTTTATAAATATCATGCCACTGCAATTTTACAAATTTAATGTTAAGTTGTGATAATTGTGGTAGGAATTTTATATATTTGATCAAATTTCACTAAATTTCGAAAAAAATGAATTAAAATGTATAACATTCCCCGAAATTACAAATTAACGTTTTGTTCACACACTTGTTTTAAATAATTATTTCATCAAATACCGTTCAACAAATTATGTTAAATTGTAACCAGCATTTCAAAAACTTCCTGAACATTACGACGAGTAATTTCGCATAAAGTTTCACAAAATGTTTTTGAAATTGTAGTAATTTTAGATAATTTCACGAAATTTCAGTTTTTACAAAATAGTTTCAAAATTGCACAACATTTTATCCACTTCGAAATTAATTATTGTAACAAATTTTATGCGTTTCAACAATGCAATGAAAGCTGATAATGAATTCCAAATATTTTCATAAAATTTACCAAGTTTAAGGAAAATTTTAATATATTTTGCAAGTTGAACATTACAATTTTAAGTAATTTCATAAAATTCCGCTCAAATTTATATAATTTTATGAAGTTATAAACATTGTATAAAATTTTATGTATTTAATTTTACTAAGTTTAACGAAAAATATAATCTGTTTGCTAAAATCTTATAGAGTGAAAATAATTACAGAAATTACAAGTAATTCCATAAAATTTCGCTTGAATTTAAGTAATTTTATGAAGTCTTACGAAATTTCAATTCAAGTTCGAGGAACCATAATTAATTTTATCGATAAGTTGATTAAAAAACTTTGACGGAATTCTAATTTTAAATAATTGCACAAATTTTAAAACAAATTTTATGATGAGTGATCTCATATCGTAGCAATTCAATAAATTTAATGTTATTGTCTTACGTTTCAAGGCAACGTAGAGAAATGTATCATTTTAGAAAAATTGCTTGGAATTGCAGCAATTCTAAATGGTTTCACAAAATTTCAGTTATTCGATTAAGCTACAAAGTTGCATTAAATTTATCTAAATTAAGACAACAGGAGAAATTCGATGAATTGTTCCTTATAAGTATTACTATACTTCCACTGATAATTGCAAGAAAATTATTAGGCAACCGAAAGTGTTATGTTATCACTAGAAACTCTGCTAATTTTCGAAATTTTCACTTTTACAACCTTCGTTTTAAATTGCACGTTGTTGATAGCGAAGACGACTATAATTATAGAAATTTAGCTTTTTTGCCAACAAAAACCATCATGAGCAACGGGTTGTGTAATAAGTAATCTAAATGCACATTATAAATAGACAGAATAGTAAGCGAATTTAGCAACAGTATCTCGTGTAATAAAATAAATCTAAAAATATCGTTCATATTTCAGGAATGACATATAGATTCTATGACCCCATTTTCGTGATCTTTTCCAGTCTTTGTCAAAGAATTTCTGTGTTTTGTAGAACCGAGTGAAGATCAAGTCGTGACAGACTTGATTTCTCAATTTGACACTCCGACTGATAAGGAGTGTTCGCGTTATCACAACAATTACTCAGCTCGAAGCCATCCGAAGCATGCCATTTCGAAGAATGTCGACGCATTGAGAAACCTCCATTGCATGCAATCGGCTCAAAATTACCGGAAGAGTAGGCAACCGCATGACTTGAAAAATGTCGAAAATCGATTTTAACACAGACGTCAGAACCGTCAGTCTTGCCCTCACAAGGGCAGTTCGATGCTGAAATTTAATATTATTATCCGATCGATTTATCAATATTACTGATCTTCCAAAATTTTCATTCTTATTAAGACTTCAGTAACTACCACAACAAAAGAGTATCTTATTATACTGCCAATACTGATCATGTATGTATCGATAATACCAGTTATTATCGATATTATTAACAAGATCTTCGATGTAGATAATTTGTTCATTGTCGTCACTCGATGTTATTGATAATAACGACAACGTCGAAGTAAGTCTTAGTCCTCACCGAGAAGTCGGTTAGCATGCCTCCACCGGTGCGGTCTGGCGTGAGCAAAATGGGGCGTTCTGGTTTGCTGGTTCTCGTAAACACGAGTTGTTTCTGGACTCGACGAAGAAAAGAGGCAGTTATGAGGATAGTTGAGGACTCCAAACGCAGACAATGGCATCGATCGCGTTGCAAAAACTCTAATCCAATAAGTAAACAATAAAATCGTTTTCGCCATTTTAATCCTCGTTGGGAGCATTGTGTTTAAACACCATGAAAATCGTTACGTTACGCCGGTGAAAGTTACAAAATCGTCGAAAGAAAATTATGCATAAATGCCGATTTTCGTGATGATTTAGTAATTTTGGTGAAATTATGTTGTATGCTAATCGATGCAAATGTTGGACAGCGCAGTGGCGTACGCGGAGGTTTAACTGGAATGCCCGTCTAATTGCAGTAATCATTGTCGACCTTGAGATGCACCTCCACCCTCGAAAGCTCGACTAATTACGATTGTTATGCCGAGCAAGTACCTGTGCAATTCGCGTTCGGAATAATATACTTCGGGTGTTATTACACACAGGATGACGTCTAATGACATGCTTCATCATTAAAAGAATTGTGATAAGAAATCGTATTCAGCTGAAAGGGAAAAATGTGAATGTTACAATCGAATGTTAAATTTTAATGAAGCAATAAAACTGAGGTATTTTTAACGATGAATATTTCAATTTAAATTTTCTGGTGTAACTGTCATTATTAATGTGCTGCGGGTCTTGTCTCCCTGCTAATAACCCAGTTGTGGTTTTTGGCTATTACTGCAGACATTGAAATTGCAGTAAACAACACTCCATAAAAAAAGACAATCACCATAACCCACTGCTGGAGCGAAAGTATATATACATATCTCTTTGTTTTTTACCATTTTCCCGCCTTCATCTCGCGGTTTCTGTCTCGAAAATTAATTATTTTTTATGTACCAGGTGTGGCGGCTGTTGGTGTTAACGACGTTTTATTTTTTGGCGGTGGCACTTTTGCAGCGGTCCAGTTCAGTCGTTGATACGCGGTTCGGAAGCACGGGATGGGCCGCTGTAAACATGTCAAACGTTAAAAAAATTAGAACCATTTTCAATCAGTGTTGTGAAATTTTACAAAATTGTTTAACCCAAGTACTTGAAATCGATGGAATACAGCTCTAAAAAATTCTGTTGAATTTGTGTATTCTTCTAACTTCGTGAGATTTCGCGATATGGTTTTGCGAAATTACTTAAAATTTATTACAGTGCAACATCCGGAAACGAGATTTTGTGAACATCTCCAATTTATTAAAATTTGGTGAAATTACATAAACTGTTTTTAATTTTTTGAAATTGTACGAAATTCATTTTTTTTTAAACCGCCGAATAATTGAAATTCCATAATTTACTATAATTTGTTGTAATTTGTGAAAGTTGAATGAAATTCTACGAATTTGCAATTGGAATTTGTAGGTTTTCTAAAATTGTGTGAAATTCAGTACAACTTCAGTATTTTGTTGCAATTACTTGAAACTACTGAAACAGAATACTTCAAAACTGCATTGAATTTGTATTTTTTTTAGTATTCATTAAAATTATACATAAAACTTATTACAATTTCATGAATTTCACTTTCTCGGAATAAAACGCTGAGAAATGAAGTGATATACAATTTTCAAAATTTTATGCAAAAATAAAAAATTGTCGATAAATAATTGTTTATACTACTGTTTATGAACTAATTTTCTGAACTAAATGAAAATTTATAAAAATTCATTTGCAATTTGTGAAGGTTATGAAAATTTAAAATTATTTGAACTCGGTTTTTAATTTTTTTTTAAATTTACGTATTTACGTATATTTACGTAATAATTACGTATAAAAATGAAGAAACCTACTTTCGTGAAATTCCTCGAAATTGTATGAAATTCCATTAAATTCACCGTAATTTCCCGGAATTTATTTAAAAATGAAATTCCAAAAATCCTCCTTGCAGAGAGAAAAATGATTTTGCTTCATTATTAATGGAGTTATCTTAGCTTGACATAACTATTTTAAATGACGTCATCGGTTAATGTTCCAATGTTCATTTTTGCTGTCATTTTCCGATTAAGGCAGCACCCAATCCGACGTTAGCCAAGTGCACCCGTTCCTTTCTTCCTTCGATTAAATTTATGCAAAAATATTCACTCCAACGTGAAAAATGGCGTTATCTGCTGGAATTGAATCTGTTTAACGGATTAGTTCGAGAGATTACGGCGTCTAAGATCGACGCCCACTCCGTCGGCTGAATCATAATTGATTCCGTCCAATTCCAGGCTGCAAACTGCGTTTATGGCGAGCGATTTCTTCGCAGTCATCACCGTCACGTGTTTCCACGTCGGATGTTAGGCTGATTTAACGTCTGTTCCGGCGATTGATACCAGCCGAATACCCGAGTCGCAAGAGGAAGTCGTCCTTTCTTACGGCAGCTTCATTTCCATATCGATTTGGACCGACGGTCCGAACATGATTAGTTTCGAAATTAAAAATCCAACGAGCCACCCGAGTATGACAAAGAAAATGGGAACTTCAACGTGACGTCACTGGGGCAAACGTGGCGGAACCGACGAGGAAACAAAATTTTTCCTTAACGGGACGAATGACGGAAATTAGTGTCGAAATCACCTTGAGAACGAGATTTACTACTCGCTGGGTTTGTTCTTGATATTTTTGGTTCGTTGGATATTTTTTGTGATAAATTATACAACAGAAGCATTAAATTTTTTCGATATGGGATGGTCCATGAAGGTCGAATGTTTTTACGGTTCTAGAGTGAAATTGTTCAATAAAATTTTTATAATGAAAATTTACTATTACTTTTTCAGTGTTATTTTCTTTATACAGTATCCAAAATTTAATCTCAAATTTTAACTTTTCCTAGTTGGGTTAAGAGACTGGCGCAATGAGAAAATCTGATCAGTGTTCCAAATCACAAATCATTTACATATTATGCCTTGCTTCTTTCAGAGGATAAGAGACGCCTATCTTTCCCGCTGAAGGCCGCAGCGCTTTTCTGGCAACTCCGGCCGACCTTGAGTGTGGTGTAAACCGAAAATTTGCCGAACATAAAAAGATGACCCCTTCGGGCCCGCGGCTTTCCACAAATGGAATGTGGTGATAACGGAATCGACTCGTTTTTGATACTCGGATGCAGCAGCCATCCTGCAATCACCGCACCGCCGAAGTCGGTCAAACCGTGCGTGATGAACAACTGTGATGGCCGTTTATACAAATGAATGGACACGTTTGGGCGGCCCTGACCCCGTACCTATTGGTCTTAATTAGTGATTTAACGTCGAAAAATCCTCACTCGAACTAGTTTAAGCGGGGGCCGAGCCGGGGCACCCAGTAAACTTTTCCCGCCCGATTGGGGTCATCCCCTGGGCTTCGCCTCGACGAAAACAGTTCAAGGACATCGGATCGCCGGAGTGCATGATAACGTATCATTCTAGGGCGTAATGAGAT
>QDEB01121965.1:0-29189 GCA_004193795.1 Asbolus verrucosus | reverse complement strand
AACGATTTTCGCAGCAAATCTATTTTGAATTTTATCTCTTTAAGGAAAGCTTTTTCGAAAAAATGTTATAAAGAAAATTTGTTCAGACGGACTAGTCGTATTATGGGTTAAAATTTTTGCACTCATTTCCATAACACCCGGTATGTACAGTAATGTTCACTGAATTTGCATTTATTTTTTAATGGATTAAACAGAATAACACAATACGAAAAAGTACATTTATAGATGAAAAAAATGTGATCTTGACAGACAGCAGCAATTTGTATGATGTTTAGCTTTAACACCTTATCAAACTTTCATCACTCTTGTCCAAGAGCAAACTCTCATTAATCCCCACCCTCTATCATTATGACTCAGAACTACAATAAATATTACAGTGAAATTGATGCAGTTACTTAACTGAGAGTTTTGGAGATAACGGTTAGAACTGGATTTGTGTGTGTAATATTGATACACAAGAATAATCGATACATATCGATATATCCAATTTCTAAGTGTATTGTACGCATCGGTGTATGTTAAGTTAAAGAATAACAGTAATTCAGAAATGAACAATTTTTTTTGCGTGGTTATTGCATTTCTTTTCAAGTTTATTTTTGTGTTTATTTTTTTATATATCAAAAAAATAGTCGAAAATGAATTTTTACTAAAAACATTAAATAAATAACACAACACACTACAGTACAATACAATACAATAGAATACAATACAATTCCTTGTATCGATATACAATATGTATCGTATACAATATGTAGCTAACATGATGTATATATACTGGGTTCTGAAAAAAATGGAACACTAAATATTTACCAAACAATTTTAATAAAATTGTCAGAATTAGTTAAACTCAATCAGATATTAAAATAATAAAAAATTCAACTAAAAAAGAACAAAGACAAACAAGAAATAGTCAATATTGAGTGATACCAAGATTTCGTTTATACACTACGTAACACGTCGAGGCATGCTACAAATCACATTTTCACCGTCTGACTGGGGTTTTTCAGACTTCCAGAGTTCGACGTCGAAGTTCCACCAAATTGTTAGGAAGGCGTTTTAAGTTGTCTATCTTGACACCTGTGATATCCCATATATGTTCTAGAAGCGATAGGTCTGAAGTGCGAGAAAGGCCATGGCAGTAAAATTACTTGGCCACATTCAAAAAACTCTCTTGAAATTGCTGCTGCATGTGGACGAGAATCATCTTGTCGAAACACTGGATTGTTGCAAGCCACAGTATTAACACTGGCTCCCGATGTAGCGGTTTACATTTAAACTTCACGCAATAAAAACTAGAGGACACCGACTTCTATATGATAGGGGACCCCAAAACCATATCTCCCTGAGTAAGGGCGGTATGTCTTTCATTAGCAACTTGAAAATTCTGACGTTCACCATATCGACCCTTCTGCGGCCATCATGGACATACAAGCAGTACCGTGATTTATCACTGAAGACAATTTGTTGCGATTCATGGGTCCAGGGGTGGTCTCTTTGATCACCACTCAAGTCTTGTCGCTCGATGACGTGGAGAATGTGGTAGGTGTAGATATATGGACGGTACGATCTGATGCCTTGTTCTTCTATAAATGGTTGATAGAAATTCTTCGTCCATTTACTGCCATTCAGGTGTTGTCCGCGAAGTTGAAAATCGGTTCTTCAGAGCAGAAAGACGAAGAGTTCGATCTACACGTTCTATGGTGCTTCTAGGACATCCTGATCTAGGTCTATATCTATTTTCCCTATTTTGAGACTATCTAGACCAACAACTTAAAACGGCCGAAACACTACCCACTCGTTGGAAAATATTGCGAACTGACTCACCTCTCCCACGCCAATTATACGACCTCTGTCAAAGTCACTTAATTGCTGAAAATTTGCACGAATTCGAGGCATGTTTAAAAACTTTTATAACCAAAATATCATAATGGCCAGTGCCTATCATCATCTTTAAAGGTGCTACAGTAAAAGAAAAACAGTACTTCGTAATAGAAAAATGAAAAAAAAAATGTGAATAACAACCAAGACATACGAATTTTATTTTTGATCGTTTTTATAACTTGTTGAGTTTAGCTAACTCTGATAATTTCATTAAAATTGTTCAATAAATAATTGGTATTCTGTCATGTGTGGTATCATTTTATCGATATGTCGATATAATTTTTATATCTGGCATCGGTATTTAGTACGACTTATTGATTCGATACCCAAACTCTGTCATTATTATAATTGTATGACACGATAATTACTGATTTGAATAAAAGTTAGAATTCGTGTGTCTGTAAAATGACATTTTAGAAAACTGAACTGAAAAATGAACTCTAAATGGCACTTGCTGAAATATTCATTTTGAAAAGTAACTTGACTGTTCTACTCTGCTGACGCTAATTCATATTATTTATATAAAGAATAATAATAAATTAGGACTCCAAGTTTTACTTTGAACCGTGAGTTATGCGAGGATAATCATTTATACATAAACAATTTACATCCATGCGTAAATGATGTAAAAAACGTAAAAAAAAGTAAACAATCAAAATAATTCTACTTATGTTAGTCTGTTTTAATTAATAACATCATAATGAATTTAAAAGAATATATTTAGGATAAAACACAAAACTGTTTACTTTGTTTACTGCCTTTGCGTTACATTCTTTGCTCTGTCATTCCAAGAATTATGGGCATTGCTGAGATCCTCTAAAAATTCTTTATTTAAACCCATTTGAAAAAACCGAATCCTTATGAAAAATGTGCGTTAACAAATATATTTTCGAATGATAAATAAATCAAATATATAAAACGAAAATTATAATAATTATTATACGTCATGTTGACAAGCAAAAATTCCACTTTGCCTTGTAATGTTACCACCACCACCGGTGGTAACATCCAACCAAGATCCATTACAAGACAAACGGTAAGAAGACACAAGAAAGGGTCTTCAGAAATGAATGTATGTACCTGTTATGCACCATTATTATTACCGTTTTACACACTTTGAAAGAGATGCAAGTAATTACCTACTCGACTCGATTTAATATTAAAATACAACATGTAGTTGATCAGAGAAGAGCCATTGTAAAAAACGACTATGTTCCTCCCCCTAAGACTCAAAAAGGATATTAGAAATGAAATGTCACTTAGCGATGATAGAGTTACTACCAATAACTCACACGAAAACGCGAACTTGATTAATTCATCATGCTTTCATGAATCAAAAAATTCTAATTCTCATGATGACTTCTACTCTGACTCTGATACAGTTACACTAACAAACTCAACAAACACTTTTGACACTTCACAATTTAATGACACGAGCAACAACGACATCCGTGTAATAAATTAATTTTTATTATCATACAAATTTCAAAGAAAACTTGAAAATGCATTTATCGCAACACTGACATAGTTCACTAACACAAATCCATTTAATAGACCAGTATTACCAAAACAAAAAAAAGTCAAAGAAATTTTTGCAGTTTTAGAAATTTTAAATCAATTTATTCCACCTTAATACATCCATAACAAAACTACACTACACTACACAACATAATTTATTGTGGAGCTGTAGCTACTATTAAATTTAATAACATCAAGGAAATCTAGGAAAGAAATGAAACCTCTGCACAGGCCTCAAAATGGGAAAAAAGATTAAACAACCAAACTGATCAAATTAAAAAGGATCTAGGTCGTATAATTCAGTCCGTCAGGGGTGTAAATACTATCACATCCGCAATTGTAAGCAATTAATATTAAACAAGAACAAAATACATTGTTCAAAGTATGATGAATATGAATATGAATATAACAACTCAATACTTGAAATTAAAGACACTCAACAGCAAAAATTAACCATATCTTTCAAAAAATTAAAACAATACAAAGAATCAATTCATAGAAAATATGAAAATAAACAATTTGAAAACAATGGAAAAAGTTTCTATAAAAGTCTTACAAATAAATAAAATTTAAGTAAAAATGGAGCATCCATTTTAAATGTTTTAACAAATTATTGGTCAAATATATGGTGTAATAATATTGAAAATAATATAAACGCCGAATGGATTAATAATACAGAAAACAAAATTATAAACAAAAGTAATGTTTTAAGATTTAAATTACACTTAAAATCTTAGCCAAAAGTATTAATAAAATACATAATTTGAAATATCCAGAAGGCAACCAAATTTACAATTTTTGGATTAAAAAAATTACATATACAGTTACTCTCTCTTAACGAACACTTCTTATAAGCGGACATCTCTATTAAATAGACAATTTTTTGTAACCGGTCAGTTCATATACTTTTATTAAGAAACTTTTTTCTCTTAAACGGACTCCCTAATGACCGGACGCGGACACTTATATTCCCATCTTTTAGCGCACGAGCATTAGCGAGGAACGCTATTGATCTTGTCCATGTCTCTCGCTCGCTCGTTGGCTCACTCGCTAGCTGCCCCTCGATTTCATGTCACGTCGATAACTTGAACGCTTTGACCTATCGAGTTCAAATTTTGTGTGAAGATTCTTTGTCAAATTTGTAGATATGAATTCGTTAATGGGCAATACAGCTCAAAGGGTTGTGGGGGGCGCGCAGCCCCCCTTCATTATTAATTAAGATAACACGATGAAATTTTGTCAGTTTGTCATAAACATCGAATGGAGGCAAACAAAAGAAAGAAAATCAAAATCGGTTACTTAGCGCCTAAGTTATTAGCTTTCAAATTTTTAGATTAATAAACAGAGTGAGCATTTCTATCTTTTTCCAGATTCAATTACAAACTTGCCTGTATAATTCGAATTGTCATTTCACATGAAAATGCGTGCAAAATAAATAGGTGCAGATTAAATAAATTAAATCAATTTCAAAGATCCATCGAATTTAAAGATCCACACGCTTTGACTTCCAGGCTTTTTAAAAATTTTTAGCCTCTCTTGCGCGGACAACCGAAACCTAGTATGGGACATAGATACTATTATTTTTCGTAAATAGTGAACATTCGGTCGTTTCTTTGTTTCACTTTTCATTCATTCGTTAAAACTGCTGATAACCATGTTTCACTGAAAACTCATTTTTAACTTTAAAAGGAAAAATAAATGTGCTTAATTTTTCTAACAAAAAAAAAAGTTAGTGTTCGTGCGTTATTTTCTGTTACTCTCCAGGGCTCTGATTAGGACCCAAGCAGACAAAATCGCTGATCATTTGAACTACAAAAATTTTACCGCATACTCAAGTTGGCTGGAACGTTTTTAGAAGCGGCACAACATCACTTTCAAAACAGTCTCAGAAGATCTGATTAAGAAAATTACTTGTTGGATGTGATCTACAAGCTGACTCCTGTGACTATTAAAATTACGTTAAGAAAGCTGGATTTAAGTATGATAGTGCTGACGGTTACACTAATGAGGAATGTCACGACGAAGATGATATTCGTTTAGCCACAATTGCAGAGATGATTGGAGCAATACAACAAACTAATAGCGATGTTGATTTTAAAGAATTTGTAAATTTCGATAATGATTTGTGCAAGAACGATGAATGCCTGGAAATAGACACTTCAAATTAAGAAAAGTTAGAAGAATCAGAAGAAATAGAAAATGATGACGATGATGACGAAGAAAAATATAACAAGGAAGGAGCTAAAAACGTTGAAAACATCGATGGACTAATAAAAATATATATAAATACTCTACACACTCTGGAAGAACTCAAATTATTCTATCTCAAAAGTGATGATATGGAAGCTTTCGAAATCTGTGGTGATTTGGTATTACATTTTGAAAATTTAGAAGATTAAAGCCCATATGTACTTAGCATTTTATTTTAATGTATTTGCAAATTGTATGTTATTTCTACTGCCCATTTCACTAATAAATAATAAATAAGTATGTATATGTATTTTACTTATTATCTAGGTATGTACATACCTACATATATACCTCTAAATATCTGAAATGACTTGTTTGTGATGAGGTTATGTATACATAACAAATTTGCAGATCCTCTTCATAAACGGACACACCTATTAAGCGAACAAATTTTGTACGACCGTCGGTGTCCGCTTAAAAGAGAGTACATTGTGTACTTAAATATTTATTTAAACATTTAAACAAGTTCATAGACCTTAAGACCTTTCCTCAATTTTTACTTTGTGGAATAACCTATCTTAAACCTAAAGATTCAGATACCAGAAACCCCTAAAAATATAGACCAATCACTTGCTTACCAACTTTATACAAAATAATGACATTTTGTATCACAGAAATAATTTACAGTTTACTATTTAACAATTCAAAGATTTAATATTATTAATGAAGAGCAAAAGGGTTGTATCCAAAATTCTTTTGGTTGTAAGGAACAATTAACAATAGATGCAATAATAACGAAACAAACCAGAAAAAATCGAAACATATACACACCATTTATTGACTATGAGAAGGCTTATGATTGCATTTCTCACTTATGGCTCATCAAAGTTCTTAAAATTTACAAAATTAATGACATTTTAATTACATTTTTATCACGTTATGAAATTTTGGTGTACAACCTTAAATTTATCCATAGACAATAAATTTTAAATAAAGGGGAATTTTACAAAAATTTAGCCATACAACAATAAACACATTGGAAACACAATAGTTAAAACTAAATTGGCGGAACAGTTTTACACAAGAGTAGAGTCAATATTAAAAACATTTCTGAATGATATCAATTTAATCAAGCGATTAATACCTACGCTGTTCCATTATTAGCATATTCTTTCGGGGTGATAAAATGGACTAACACAGATATTCAGAACATTAATATTAAAATGAAAACTATCTTTACAAAATACAATAAGCATCATCCGAAATTTGCGGTAGAAAGACTTACTTTAGCTCGAGTAAATGATAGGAGAGATCTGTTAAATTTAGAAATTTTATTTCATGATTAAATTTCCACACTAAAAAGATACTTTCTCTATAGGGCTCAAGAAAATAATTTTTTAGAGCCATATCATCAGCTGATAAGGATTATAGTCCTTTAAATCTAAGTAATTCTATAGTTTCTAATCCTCTAAAAGTTAATATTAATAATATAATCACAAATATAAAAAGAAAGTCTCTACATGGAAGATTTTTCCTTGAACTCGAACAACCAGAAATTAATATTAAAGCTTCACACGTGTGATTAAAAATATATACTTCCGGAAATCGAAGGATTTATATTTGTTATCTAAGACAGAGTGATTAATACGAAAAATTACAAGAAGTATATACTTAATGGCAGCTTTATTGCTGATAATAAATGCAGGATTTGTAAGGCAGTATCAGAGACAATTGAACACATTATTTCATCTTCTTCTATTTTGATAGAAACCGAATACAAAAAAAGATACGATATGTTTGCCGAAATTATTCAGTTACAACACAAGAATTGATAAATACATAACAACTTTCTGTAGGAATTAAAAATGTATGCAATTTTGAAAAAAATTTAATTTTACCGTTAGTTATTTCAGCCACTGGTATAGCACATAAATCTCTAATACTTA
The DNA here is from genome assembly GCA_004193795.1 of Asbolus verrucosus. Taxonomy (NCBI): domain Eukaryota; kingdom Metazoa; phylum Arthropoda; class Insecta; order Coleoptera; family Tenebrionidae; genus Asbolus; species Asbolus verrucosus. Next base: position 21,654 of record QDEB01121965.1, on the reverse strand, counting down.
AATTTAAAAGAAAATGTAATTGTTGAAATTCAAAAGGCGATATTATTACGCTCATGTCATATGGTGAGAAAATTTCTAACACTGATCAGACATCGAACACTGATAATGAATTACGTCAAAATAATAATTATAGTGCGTCAAGACAGCGATAATTACGCTGGATTAAAAGTATATCATCAATTATTAGCAATATTCATGATGATATGTAAATATCCGACCTAATGACCATGCAAGGGTGGTGGCGGGTTTAACCGAATTAAATAAATAAATAAATAAATATAGCAAAGGCATATAGAATATATTCAGTCAATTTTTTTTGAAAGAAAGATGGGAATCTGATTTCATTATCAATTGGTACTTAAAAAGATCTATACCTCCTAATGATTTCTTTAGATATGACCATAACTTTTTAACATATTTAAATTGAAATGTAAGCTGTATTTTCAGAAAATATATGTATACATTTTTTTATTTCAAAGACAATATTTAAACGAATTTAAACTCGGTTTTAATCCTTTTGTGATTTATATTTTGATCGAAAATTAAATACTGTTGGCAGGAAACAAGATTTTGTTATTTGCATTACTTTCGGTGAAATAAGAAGCAAGAATTGGATTCTTTTAAATTTGGTTCGACTGATTAACAAAAGTTTTGTAGTGTTACCTACCGTAAATTTCATTTTTATTGCTTTACTGATGATTTTGTTTCTATTTCCATTATCCAGGTGTACAAAATAATAACGACAACCAAGCGACACCAAACTAGGTTACAGAATTATTATTAGCGTCTGCGGTTTGACAATATTTAGAAATTTGAACTGTATGACGTGGTTGAAACGGATGAATACTTTAAAAAATGTTCGAAAGCTTTTAGCGAAAAGATGAAATTCCACAATCCGCCGTGTTTGGTATTAACTCTTTATTTTCGTTAATTTTAGCGCACGAGCATTAGCGAGAAGCACTATTGATCTTATTCATGTCGCTCGCTCCCTCGCTTCCCGTTCAGGAGATAACTACGTCACGTCGATAACTTGAGAACGCTTTGACCTATCGAGTTCAAATTTTGTGTACGGATTCTTTGTCAAATTCGTAGATCTAAGTTTGTTAATGGGCACTATAGCTTAAAGGGTTATGGGGGACGCACAGCCCCCCTTCATTGCTAATTAAGATAACACGATGAAATTTTGTCAGTTTGTCACAAACATCGAATGGAGGCCAACAAAAGAAAGAAAATCAAANNATCTAGCGGACTAGGGACTATCGGATTTTTTAACTGCTCCAACCCTAGTGCAGATTTCTAATCTGTCCCTTGCATTTTAATATTTCACCATATATATATACGACCCTGCTTTACGGTTTTCATACTCTTTTACTCCAAATTTATTTTCGGAACGGTACATCTTTTAACTCTTTAGACCTATTTTGATGAGAATTGATATGCAAACTGATAACAGGAAAGTCTACTTTTTTTCACGTGAAAGTGAGTACAAATTTATGCGAGTGCGCTAATATTAGGTGCAGATTCTGCACCCACATTAAAAATGCTCGTGCGGGAAAAATTGATAGGACATTGGCTAATTCATTTCAAAGATCCATCAAAAATCAAACATCTACACGCTTCGACTTCCAGGCTTTTTGATTCAAGAAGAGATTTGTCCGATGGACGGGAATGGCGTTGTATTTATTAGCGATAGACATTTACCGCATTGTGGTTGGAAATTGTGGGCGATGGCATGTTCGCTGTTAAATGCAGTATTAAAAACTTGCGGGTTCATAAAATGTAGCATACACTGATTGCCATATTTTAAACAGATTTTAGCAAGTTGACTGTGACGTACGTTAAATAGAACCGTGTATGTGCGGTAAGCAAACCAGTATGGTTGCATTCATGTATCTGACAGCTGCTTTAGCAATATACCTATTGTCACAAAATAATCATGATATTAACACAGAACTAGCGTTGATTATGTGCGATAATATGTCGAGTATAATAGTTTTCAAATTAACAAAGACTAATTGTTAATTATTTCTCATCCCAGTTAACATTCGTGCGACACTCCCGTGATTATAAGGATTTTGGGTAAATTCTCTGGGCGGATGGAAATTTTTATTAAATAAATAAATGTTTTATTAGAGAGAGTTGTTTGTTTGCAGCTAAACTGAGTTTAAATATTTATGCATTTCACAATTAACTGCATTACACGTGCAAGAAAGTGCCGGTCTGAAGAGAGAAACAACTAATAAAATGTATTGTACACTAGGGAAATTAATATCAAGTGTCTTAATCCCAACCTTCTGTGTTGCAAACGGCCGCGTTATTTTTCACAGACTGTGACCTAGTATTATAGCGTAAGTAACGGCCCAAGACAAACTCTTGTTAGATACTCCACCACCAGAAAGCGTCGCATTTTCCCACCAACCGAACTTCTGTTAATTCTTTATCTCAATTTACAAGTAATTTACCAGAATACACAGTCAGTTTATAAAGTTTATTTTAAGTACGGCATTACTCTCCTTGAATAGAAGACACAAACAATTAACAGCTATTCAATTATGCAATTTCATAATACAGCAATTTTCTCCTGTTATAACAAATTGCTAAATTGATCAACTAAAACATGCAAATGACAAGAGGTTAAACGCCCTGAATTCATAAACGAAATGGAATTACCAAATAACAAAACACAGCGATCTATTCTGTAAAATATTAAAGATAATATTCATAACTGCAGCCCCTCGCCAGTATTTTTCTTTAATAGAGAGGGTCGTAAAGGATAATTGTTCTTAAACCCTTAACGAAAAGCAGACAATTTAAAAAACCGCGGCATCTTCAATCAACACAATATGGAGCTTGCACTATAAAAGGCCCTTGCACTCCGACGAGCAGGCTTTTTACTACCCTTTACCCATCCTACTAAAATACTAACCCGCTTAAATTGCTCCCGTTTAGTATAAACACCGAGGCTAAATTTAACAAGAAATATTTTTATCTTAAATAATATAAGCACGTAATTAACACAACCATGGCTGTTATAATCTTAACTTTTATTAAACAGATCAAAAGATTCTTTAAATCGTTTAATTAAACGCAAGCATAAAAATTTTACATCCGATGTCATCATTTAACCCCTCTCAATAAAAGTCATTCCGATCCAGCGCGATTATTATCGATTTTATCATAAAAACTCATATAATTTTGATATTAAACAACTGGTTCTTTAATTTTTATTGTTGATATCAAACCGAGATTTTACTCACTGAATGGACTACATTCCACTGTGGCAGGTGTTCACATAAAAACTTTCTTCGGAAAGGTCGAACCTCCGAAATGTCACTTTTGTGTCAAGTGGTTTTAATTCATTAAAAAAAAAAAACCGCGTTGAGACCTTTTTCTTGGAAATAGTTATATTCCAAACACGTTGCGATTTCGAGAACATCAATCTTTCTAGCCCATATAAAGTCAAACTGTCATAAAAACACACTTGTGTTTGATAACACACGATTTCTCAAATAAATAAGACCAGAAGCAAAATTGTCAACCGCCACATAATCCAACTAGAAGCAGCATGTGATGAAAAATTTACCCGGCGCCTCCACCATTATTCACAAATAAGAAAATGTTTTGTGAAAGTGCGCAGAATTAATTAAAGAATCCAAATTGGACAGATAAGGCGCATAATTAGCCGCTCTAAATTGGATAAAATGTTTTCGAGTACGGCTCTGCATCTCTTCGACACACAGTTTATTGCATTATCAATAAGTTCCAAAGGCACGTTCTCTAACAACTCCTGAAGTTCGCGACTGATGACTGTTTAATTGATCTTGAAACTATTCCAAATGTTTTCGATGGGTTTGAGGTCAGGTCAGCTAAAAGGTGGGCTATGTTGCACTTTTATCTGTATTCAGTTATAAAATTAACTTTGCTGATAACCCCACAAACACTTTTTTTTAATTCCAACCGTACAAATAAAGTTATTTTGAAAACGTAATAATATGTATTATTTTGAAAGCACGATTTTAATTCTCTTTTTTGTTCTAATAGAAATTTTGTTTATATGAGTACAATTCTGAAGTTTTTTTATTTTTGTAAAAAAATGAGTAATTTTGTGAAACTTCAAATAAATTGTGGTTTAATAATTTGTTTAAATGAGTACATACAATACATAAAATTTTGATTTTTATTTAAATCTATTTATTATTTATTTTATAAAATAAATAAAAGATGACTTTCCAAACACCCCAAATGTAAAAACTGGCTTTTGTACACTAATTTTTATTGTTGAAAGCAGATGCTCAAAGTGAAGCGAGGACTTCAATTATGTAATCTTTAGTTGTGAAAGTTTATTATTTGCTTATCACATGATCTAAAAATATTCAACTACAGTATTATGCCTTCGCATTAGCAAGACAATTTTCAATGATTTATGATTATATTATAATCAATAATAAGACCCGTTTGTATCAACCTAATTTTAAATAAGTAGACATAAAACTCTGCAAATGGACTTTTCATAATCTTTGATGAGACTTTTTCTTTCGTCTAAAAGAATCTTTTTAAGAAAAAATTGGGGACATGCTTCCAATTAAATAAATTAATTTAATGAACCGATGCGTCTGCTCGATTTTATATTTCACGTCACGAACTCACTATTTTTCAAGCCGAAACTCAAATCTAAGTGATCATTTGGTGTAGAAATTGAGATATATTATAAGTCGACAAGCTGAAAATAAAATTGGAAAAACATAACTTCAGCCAATTTTACGAACGTTTCGACATATTTTGTTAATTTTATTAAATATAAAATTTGCAGACATTTTTGTTTTAATGTCAGCTCGATTCGTCTTGAAATTTTATTTTTTAATGTGGGTGTGCGGAATTTAAACCACTTTATTTGCATTCACCCCAAATGTGCGAAACGTAAATAATTACAATGAATAATAACGAATTAAGTCATCCCTCAAATGTGTCATTTTGGGAAAATATGCGGCGGACTGTCAGTAGGATATTGGCAACAATAACCACAATTGAATGTGTTGGGGTATGGCTTTTGATTACTGCGGTGAGGTGAATCAAGCCAACTGCATTATATCTGACCGACGTGCATGAGATCCCAGGTTTGAATGCCTGTAGAGGTCCTCTCCACTTTTCAATTATTAAAATAACTTATCTGCTTACAGCAGTCATTGTAAAATTATTTTTTAATTTGTAAACGCCGAAAATCCTACAACGGGTTCTCATTTAAGCTTTGAAATTCTGTGAAACGTTGAACCTGGTACGACTAAATGTAAAAAAAAAAATAAAATTAATGTAGAATTAGATAAAGAGACGGGTTATAAAAAAAAGCAACCGGATAATTGGACTAGACTGCGGTTGTGTTCATATTTCTGTGTACTTCTCAAATGGCAATTGAATTCGAAAATAAGGAATTACACATAACAGCAGAAATTTTTAATATTCGGCTATTCCATCACACGAAAATTCATGGTAAATATGCAGAACTGCATTAATAGTTAATTCGAACATTTGCAAACTCTGTGACAATTGGACAGGAAAATTGACTTTTTAATTGTTAGTACAACAAAGAGCCTGAAATTCTTTTTATTCAACAAGAATAGTCGCTGTTATTTATAATCGATCGTTATCTCCTTGTTAACAATTACATTAAACATTTTCTTCAGGTCAAAATTATAGTATGACGACAGACATATTAATTCATTTGGAATATGTATGTTAAAATATAATCAAAAACATTTTTGACGGCTATCATAACTTGCTGTTGAAAGAATACGAAAGTGAGAGATAATTGCCAGAAACCTTATTTTAATTTTTATCAAAGAAACGAGTTCTATAAGAAAACATTCAAGATTTAAAGAGACATTTTAACATTAACCAAAGCATTCAAAAGATATTAAAGTCAGGTAGTTAGAGAATTAGTCTGTAATTACTATAGCATTCATACATTACAGAAACGCTCTACAATTTCCAATGTATAACTTCAGAAAAAGTGGATTATTGTTGACTACAATACATTTATATCGATGAGTTTAACAAATAGCAATTTTGAAAAAGTAAATGTGACTAAAACCCGAATCGTTGTTTAATATCCATGAAAGATACGCTGAATTGCAGTTCCGGCTATATTATAAAATTTTCAATGAATAACTAACAATAAATTGTTTAGCTTTTGAAGAAATCTCATTATCCCGGCGCATCTACCATATTCCACCGCCAAACAATATTTAAAATATATATTAGATTGAAAAAATTGTAATAGTCGTTTAATTGAAAGTTCCACTAGATTGGAACTGCAAATTTGTTCTCTAATTCCCAGTATATAGTTTCATAATAATTTCTAAAAAGTCTTCACTATATCGACGCATACACAAAACTGCAATTTATAAAAAGTAAATATAGCTGTGGTCACTGTAACAGTTGTCCAATCCTTATGAAGCAACTTTAACTTTACAATAAGATGCTGAGTTTTTCTTAAAACTGTACATTGTTCTGGCGCATTCACCAATTTTGCAGTTTTCAAAAAATAAATATGGCTCTAGATACCCCGGGGGCTGTTCAATTCTTACGACAGTTGCATCGAATGATAGCAACGAATGTGTTCCACATTTCCTACAAATACCTTCATAATAAATTGAAATTTATATTGCCTGACCCATCCACGAAAATTGCACTTTTTCATAAAATTATATGGGTTTGGAAACCGTAATTGTTGTTTAATCCTTTTACACGAGATTATACTACGAAATTATTCGAAAATTTACTTTTTATAACTTCGCAACATGTTACTTTGTTTCCGTGAAATCTTCATTATCCCGGCGCATCCACCAAAACTGCAATTTTGAAGACATAAGTATGGGTCTAGAAATTATAATTGTTCAGTGGTTACAGGTTAAACTAGATTACATTTACAATTTTCAAAGTGTAATTTCACAATAGGTCTTTTAGTGTCGTAGAAACAATATTATCCCGGTTCATCGTTCATAATTGCAATTTTTCCGAAATACAATCGATACTACAAACTGCAACAGATGTTCCAAAGATCATGGACTGATACCGGATATAGATATATTCTACAATTTCCGGTATATGTAGCTTCATAGCTCCTAATTTCTGAAAACTGAAAATCAAGTGACTTTTCTTTTGGTGCCGTGTCTAAAATTTGTTAATTAAAAAAAAAAAAAAATTTACGACTGTACTCGTCAACTTGAAATTGATTGGTCTTTTTACAGAATATTAAAGGACTGAATAAGCATATACCGATCTTAGCGAAGGCGTTTGTTTTAGTTAGTCATCCCGTTTTGTCACGAAAATTCTCTTATTTTAGTCTTTCAGACTGTTTTGTTAAACTTATTGCTTTATATCTTAATAACAGCAAATTAATTATTAAATGTAATAGTTATGAGTTGCATCCGTTTATTTAAATTTCTGGTGTCCCGCAAAGATACAGATTGAGTGCGTTGCTTTTTTTTATTGTTTACTAATGATATAAAAGCAGTTATTAAGAATTATAAATTGGATCTGAATTTGAATTCAACAATTATAATAAAATTTTCATTACTCCGATGCATCTACCAAAATTATAAATGTTAAAAAAAAGAAGCTTTAGAAATTGTAATGGTAGTTTTTTTATTATGAAAGTTGTACAGAATGAGGTATATTCACAATATATAGTTTAATTTCGAAAAAAAAAAATTAAATTCAGTTTTAATAAACATGCTTCACTGGAAAGCATAATAGTTGTTTAAATAAATCACCGAGATAAGAATTAAGTGTGATAAATGACCACGTAACATGTCTTTATGGGAGACCATTTGGTGCGGTGTGAGCATTATTATCATTTTTGGTTAAACTGGGTGCCGTTGTTTATTATTTCCGTTTTAAATGTGGAAAAATTTTGTTCAAATTACTGTGTGCGTCATTACTATTCGGGTCACTCTATACATATCTAAGATGCAATACGTGCATTTTTTTCAATATTTTTGAAGATTAAAACAATATTTCATTTTTATTGTGTCAATAATTTCTCTTGAAAATAAAATACTCAGTAGAGGATACATTAAAAAAATTTGTTGTTATTTAAATGAAGGATAGAAAAAGCATATTACGCAGTTTCCTTTGCTAAACCACCATTAATTTTGATATCATCAGCTTATTAGTGTTGAACAACAAGGGTGTCGTGAGCCCTTTGTCCGTTGTAATATAACTTTTCGTTCCGTATCCAATAATCTTTCTTATGTTTGATGATCAATAGCGCTAATGCTTCTGGAGATATTAGAGATCAAAGTTTTCGCTAGCCCTTCGAGTAGAGTAAAGTAGATATTGGAAACAGTATCTTTTAGGATTACGACGTAAAACATGAGTTTTTTTTCTAAATATTAGAGTATATGAGATCGAGAAACTATTCGACTTGTGTACACATTTAAACAGTTTAGATACCTTCGAAGAAATAATTGCTTTAAATGTAAAACAGTGTGTATTTAAATGTGAGTTTAATTATAAAGTGCATATAGTGAGCAGTGAGGCTATGAGAAACAGTGTGTAAATTCCACGCGGTAAGAAGAGCGGTTATTATTTATTTTGGAGTTAAATTTTATATCTTTCTGAGTGAAAAATTCGGGGTAATCCTTGAGTTTAGGTACTTTGCGGTGCGGTTATTCTCTAGAGTTTTATTCTGAGATATGTCAACACCAAAATTCATGCTGCAGATGCTGTAGATTTCGTTCAGTTCTAACTTTAATAAAAAATAAATTTAAGTATTTTACTTGTTGACTTTGTCGAATTTTATCGACGGTTGTTAATAATGGCATAATTGATGCTTGATGTTGAGTGCTGACAGGCTTTGCGGTTTCCATAATTCATACGAATAACGCAAATGATATTGGCTGATAAATAAATAAAGAAGCCATTACCGAACGATAAATTAAATATGAATATGTGCTAAGTCAGAACGTTAATCGCCCTATTCATTTCGGTGATACAGGGTGGGGATAATAAAGTATTATGTAAACTCCCGTGACACATAAAAAATTGTAGATATATAAATGTCTTTCCAGAACTACATACGCTGGAAATGTGCGAATCGTGACCGAAATTCATGATGAATCCTTGCTGAATTTGACACCTGCGACCAGATCAATCTCTCTAACGCTACGTACTGGTAGCACTATTGCATATGGGCTATGTCGGAATGCATCACGTTTGCTAACTTATGATAGATGTACCCTCGGTACTCGCTACATATCGTTCGTTTTGTTTTCTGGCCACGATAACTCATATATAGGTTAGTTATTATTAATGGCTTTTGACTGCACCAGCTAACTAAACTGCACACCCTTCACCGCGTTCACAGTATTTTTCAACGTTGCACACAACGGGGCATTAATAAACATTTTCTTGTTTCATTGAAATCAACTAAATGTCTTCGCCGCACTTTTTTCCTTTAAAAAATAACACTCCAAACATTTTTTGTCCTACACGCAGAATAAAACGAAGCACGGAACACAGCCTTCCATTTACAAAGCTGTCTTATAATAAAAGCACCCGCAAAATTGGAAAGTATTTCTTAGTTTTCAAATCCCAAATGAACCGTAATTGGATAAGTCGTCGTACATTCGAACTTTTACTGTTTCGAGATGGTTACCGATTTGAATCCTTGTGACACCGACAACTCGTGAAAACCCAAACCATTACTGATTGACATCCGTTCTAATAAAATACGCTTATACATCGCCGCACCACATACAAGCTGTCCCAAAACTCTTTCCCGTATATTATTTTCTAAAAATATTATATACTAAGAAAAAAGCAAGTACATTTTTCAAGGCAACACTGTGTTATGTTAAATATCTTAAATTGTACAGTTTTACTTAAATTATGAATGTCGTTAGTGAGTTTAATCACTAAATTACTAATTTTTCTTTAATATTAAATTTAAATATCTACAGACTTTGCTAATTCTTCTTTGATTTTTTTCTTGTACACTATTAAGAATGTTTGAAATTTGTTTAAAAAGGGCTTTTTGAGATTTTACTTATTACTTATTTAATACCTCATAATAACATTTGTCAATAATACCCATTCTGAGTGATTATAATTTGTTGATCCCTTCCTCTTTTATTAAGATATATTTATTTATACAGGTGTTCAATTCATCAAAATGTTAAATTTCTCTTTTTTCAATGTAACATCCTACATAACTCTGTACATTTCTCATATTAGTGTAAGAATTGGTTTCAATATCTTCAACAATGAAACAGTAATTTAAGTTTTACAAATTTTTGGAACTTTGAGACACAAATTGGTTTTAAAAAAGTTTATCGACAAATTTCTCAGATTGTTTTTTTTTTTAAACTCGTGAATAAATTCTCTTATTAGAAAATCTATAATTTCATTAAAATATATTAATCAACGTTTCAGGAACGATTGTAATGAATGAAGAAAGAACACACTTCTATGCCAGCTATGGTGAAACTGAAGAGGGTTTGACAATAACACATATATAATGAGATAAAGACAACAACAATCTCATCATCGCTATCACAGAGAGCGACAATTTCAACGTGACATCAATAGTATAAATTAGAAGTAATAAATTAATAATGTCATGTTTAAAATTTTATTTCAAAAAATCTAGTTTGTGTTGTTGAAAAATTTTGTCAAATTGACCTCTCTGTCAAAAATAAGATTTTTTAAAACCACTTATAGAAAGCACCAAAACTTTAAAAATGTACAGTCTACCGTTCTATGAAGAATAATTCTTAGGCAGTTTACTGCAAGGATAGATATAGATTCCTTTATTTTTCACATATAGATACTATTTTTAAATTCTAGTTCATTTTATAACTTATTAGTTTTAATAACAATGTTTAAAAGATTCTTAAAATAAATTTATTAACCCTAAGAGACACTATTAAATGATCATATTCTGTCTCATTTTATCATTATTTTCACGTCCCTGTCTATTTTAGACTTTTTCTGTAAAAAAAGAAACGACAGACTATATAATTACACTACGGATTGCGTAAGTTTGATCATGTAAGTTTTTATTGAATCTATAAATAATATAAAATGATTGAATATAAAAAATGAAGTTGGTATTTTTATTGCCAACGTTTAATTAAGTTTAATTCTCATTGTCGTTAATTACATGTATATGTATTTTATGTTTGTACAGTTAAATTAAGTAATAACAACACACTTTCTAAAAATTAGAACACGTGTATAATAACTAACTTACATTTTCTTTTTACTGCTGCTGTCTCCGGTTTTATATAAATTTACGCAAAAACATTGTCAAATGTAAACATATTTTATGTAGGTGGAGGATGAGAAATTGCCATTCATATCATCTTCGTGCAACACAGCCATAATTTTTTCATTGTTTATTATTACGTATGCTGTAATGTCACCAAGCAAAATGATAAACTAATATTTATCATGTGGTTGTAATAATAATAATAATAATAATAATAATAATAACAATGATCAGTCACAAACTTTAACTCCTGAAATATAAACAATAATATTATGTATGTGTGAGTGTAGTTAAAATAAAACTGGAAATTACCAAAACCGTATTTAACAATTAAAAAATTTCATGAAAAAAATTGTTTATCACTTAATTCATTGATGACCGATTTTAACAAAACTTGTTTATTAAAACAAAGAATCAGTACTGACACATGCGTAATATCTGGGAACCTGAATTAGTTCAGAAACTTCTAAGACGAAATTAATAGTTAAAGCATCAAATTTCGAACTGCTGCACCCCTTACTTACAGGGATAATAAAAATAAAGGTTCGTTGTTTCAAATTTCAAGAGTGTTCACACTGAAAGTTGATAATTATTAATAAATCAGTTTAAAGGGTGTGATATTTTCAAACGTGGATCTTTTTTCATTAAGATGTTGAAGTAAATCTCTTAAATATTTAAGGAGCTTCAATCTTATCTAAAGTTTCAATTTATCGATGAGTAAGTTAACGAGTTTTAACTATTTTAACAAAGAGTGTGGCGGATGTGGAGCAACGGAATATTCACGGTGCTGTGCAACATTGAGTATAAAATGTCAGAGTATTTGTGGATGGAAGGGATGTTTTTATTAGAATTTTCCATCATATATAAATTTCCGTGTGAAATATTTAGAAGAAAAAAGAAGTAGCGCGGAATAATCTTGGTTATCCTGTGATAGGGCGGCATATTCATGGTGTAAATAGAGTCGTTAGGAGGACTCGTTGTGTTTATTGAGTTTTATGTAAAATTTGGTGGAATGATGTGTGAACATGCGTCGGTCGGTTTTAGTCCTGTATTTGTGGTGTAAGGGTTGGGGTGTTATTAAAAGTAATTGTATTAACAATATCAACAAGGGCGGTCTGAAGAGTACCGAGCAGATTACGACGGTTACGACGCAACGAATAATGAACCAGTAGGAATAATAATCTCCACATTAATTATATCTGAACTGTTGACCAACGGTATTAAAATGGAATATAACCGGATAATGAACTAATCTGTTTACTTAATATTGCACGGTGTTAAGTCCATGGCAGAGACCACAACTACATGTCCTAATATATATAAGCCCTGTCTCGGATCCGATACAAGAATGTTGTAAGTGGCTGATAGCATCAGAGGGTGGTGTTTCTCACTCTCCACTTTTCCTGTTCGCCCTGTCATTACGAATTCTACACCCCCACTGCATCAAGCGGTCGTCAAACACTGTGCCCCATTGCTTCACCGAATCCCATCAGATTTAAATAATAAATGATTTTCGACCTAGTGTATTCCGAAACCGGTTACACCGCACACTTTACAAAAACAGAAGAACTGTACCGCACCATAAAAACATTTTATTACTAATTCTTCGCCGAAGGATAAAATCATCCTTGCGCTTCAATAATAAATTGTTGCAATTTGCAACCGCGTCGGATAAATCATACACAAAATGTGCCATTCTACCACTTACTTCCCCGAAGTTGTTCGACTATATAATGCAAAATTAATTGCTTTGTTTCTTCAACCAAAAATGGTAAATTAAGGACGCATTTCGCACTCCTATCTTAATGCGACTCTTCTTATTAGTTTGCGTTATTTACAGTTTTAATATTTCATTAGTTCGCCAAATACGCGCTTCAATTATTTAAACTCTTCGCCAAAAATTCAAGGAAGCCTTCAACAATCGATGCTCACACATCTGCTACGAAAATCATCTGGACAACAAACACTGCGCAACAACGAACTTGGGACTGAATAGATCCGTTCACAAACACCCCAACAAATCGAAAAAATCCTCCCCAATGTTATGTAATTGCTTATGTAAATTACACTTCACGTCTGCTTGGTGTGAACATATATGCTCCACTGCAAAAAATATTTTTGTACAAGCTCACATAAATCACTTCAAATAAACTATAATTAATGAATTCTTTGCGTGTCATTATGAAAAACTCAATAACATAATGAGCGCCTAACATGTGTTATTTGCCAATTTATGACTAATGAGAGGCGTTTTATACACACTGGTCTTAGATTAAACAGTCGTTCAATTAATAACATCTCATAACGTTTTTTTTTTTTTTGAAATACCATCATTTTTATTTATTTCGATATTTTCTTTTTAATAATGTATCATATAGGATATTTTTTCAATCGATATATACAGAGTGTAAAGGTGCCCACTTTATAAAATAATGAAATGGTTTTGATGTTCTGCTTGTATGTAATTGTTGTGCCTGCGGTTGTTTTTTTTCTGTTGTTATAGTAACAATTCAGTTTGACAAATAACGTGACAATGTCGCTTAACAAAAATTTAATTTAATTATTTTACTAGTATACTTGCTATTGGCATCTACATTTAAAAAACTCACTGAAAATCAGTAAAAAAATTACCATTAGAAAAAATGAAATTGATATTGTTTCTAAAAAAATTCTGATGAATTATTTTTATATAATTATCGAATATTCAGAAGTATGATCAAGTTAATTGTGCACATGACCTCTCATTTAACTAGAAAAAGCTAAATATTCCATTGTGGAGTAATTAAAATCTCTTACAAAGCATTTAATGAATTAATTTTGGTCTTTTAAAACGTAGTTCACTTATGAATACAATTTTATTCTGTAGATGTTGGTGTAATTATCACAATAAATAAAATTAACAACCTCACAATTCAGTTAATTAGGCATTCAGAAAAAAAAGAGTAGTTTTCGTTTTTGCAAAAATTATCATCAACTTGTTAAATTTTAAACATACATAGAGACCGCATTTATATGTTTTAGGTTTGTTATTATTTTACCATCAGTATCTTTGTTTCTTAGACATTTTAAAGATAACATGGTTAAAAATAAAATTAGATTGTCTTACTCATACGAATTTTTTTATTCATAAAATTCGACACAAATATTTCCATTTTAGCAGCATATGCCCTGTTAAAATTTAAGTCCCTAGAGTTTGCTAACTTTTGCCACTAATTGAAACTTTTAAATGTTAATTATTACCTTTCAAAAAATGAATCGAAATTACTCATCGAAAGTGACAATAATTTTGACGTGATTGTAGTTTCTATGTTTTTAACTTTGTATATTTTCAATATACAACTGCATCAAAAATCTGTAAAAGTAAGATTATGGTTTCATTATTAAAGTTAGAGAAGAACAGTTAGAATAACCATTATTTTGAAATATACAGTTGTTCCATTTGAGGCTACTTATATTTAAATTTTGTCAAATGGACCACCTCCATATGTAAGTATCTTCAAACTTAATTGAGTGTTGAGTATCGCAGGGTTTGTGGGTTTATGTAAAGACAGTTATGGAAGTATTTCATTTGAATCTTCATTTTGATTCTTCGCTAACAAAACGCATTTGTAAGGAAAAAATCGTAAGTTGCAGGAATATTTTCAATTTAATTTATTTTTGTCCTTTAATATGATAACTGAATACAGGTTATGCCTGAATTTCGCAAAATGTAAAATAACAAAAAAATATATATTTTTCGATATTTCCAATAATAAGTCGTAATTCTACTTTTACAAATGATTGGAATATCTTATGTGATTTAACAAAATTTTGTATTTTTTACGAGTCTGTTAATAGGAATGATCATTTTTTTGTGCTTATAAATCCGGTCCTTAATTAGGAAACACATGTACGTGATTATGTTTTTATGTATTTACCATTTGACCTTTGACACTGACCTTTGTTACAAATTAATAATTAATTCAGTACTCTAACCTCTCTATATAAATATAAAGCAGACTTGGAATGAATATTATCTGCTTTAATATAAAATATTCTTTTTAGCTCAAATTACAGTTTTAAAATATCTGTTACAAAATCGCATGAAGAGCTGTAATTACAGGAATTAATTAGCAAATTAGGGATGTTTATTTGAAAAATGATTACAGGCAATTTATTCGAAACCATTTTATATTAATATTATTTTTGATATTATGTTAAATATAGAACTTTTGAATGAAATATAATTAGTTGCTGACAACTAAATGAGAGCTTTACCCCTGTTCTATGTTGATAGCAATCGATACATCCCTTTTGAAACTGTTGACTGCCTATAGGCAAAACAGGATTTCCGTAAAGCGTGTAAAAATCCGAAAATTTTGTGATAAATTCCTAGAATTTCTCTGTATGTTGCAGAATGTTCTGTATATTATCCAATTTTCTTCTGAAATAGCTGCACTTCTCATGTACCCTCCTTCTACATTTATTTCCTTGTTTCACTACTAATATCTGCAAATTAACATAATGTAAAGCTGTTGTCGGCTTTCGCTTTTACCGGTAATAATTAATTAATTTAAACAATACCGTTGTATATTAGCTCCCTAATTGTCCATCAAGTTAATTGTTGAAACGTGAAGTAGGCATCGCCAAACAATTCACTGGGTCAAAGGAACGCTAACAGGCACTCAAAAAGATATACACTCAATTAGGAATATTTAATTTTTCATTTCTTCATATTTTTTTTTTAATTAATAGTGCAGAGAATACCGGACTTTTCTATAAATCACACCAATTAAAATAAAAATGGAACAAAAGTTTACCATTTGCCAATTCGAAAATTGTCGAATACAATTAGCTTCCGAGAGAACTGCTTTCTTATTAATGAAAAATAAAGTACTTAAAATTTATATCCTATAAAATTTAAGTTGCAAAATGTAATTTCGCGTTTGCAAGGGTAGTAAACAGTGACCGTGTAAAATGTAATATGATTTTGGGATATAATTCCTACATTTGACGCAATCAAATATTGATATGATTCAAATTTTCCATTAGCGTAACTATGCACATGGTAAAAACAGGTTTTTTTTTGCTATCTCTCTGACAGACTTTATGTATATGATATTAGAGTCTTTTACACAAATGAGGAACATAATAGTCCCCAAAAGATTTTCTGGCAGACTGCTAACATAGTATTATACAGAAAAGTTCAAGTATCGTACCTACATTAATGAACTTGGTTGTAACTAAAACTTTCGGCCATTATGGAATTATTATCTATTTTCAGCAAACTTTCAATTCTGTCCTTGTCTGTTGCGAAGACGATGTTATGTATTAATAAATGCGTTTGTTTAGAGTAATTTATATTTTATTGTGAGAACGTGAAATAAAGTGAAGTGAAAATCGTATTTTGCAGTGTTCCGCTATTATATATTTTTATGTCATTAATAAAATATGTCATACACCGCCACCCACGCTTACATTTTAGGCACGGGACAGCAAAAGTGCGGAAATAATGGAAAAAGGCTGTTGACACGTAATTATGGCAGTTGACACTAAAATGCACAATGCATGCAAAGTCATGATTATAACACTTCTAAATAAGTATTTTCGCTTAATGTATGTGTACGGAAAAATTACAAATACACCGTTCAGAATATGATTTATTGTAAAATATCAGTGAAGTTTTATAACCTCAATATTTAGTGCGTTAAAGTAAATCCAAAAAGTTTTATAATGAATTTTTTATCAGGAAGTTGCTCAACACCGATCTTATTTTATTTTAGAGATTTTTATCGCTCGCTTCGATAGCTAAAACAGTTTCATTTAGCTTACAAAATAACTTAACTCTGCTATATTTTCTCAGTCACCGTTTGCATAGGTATCACGAAAAAACAATATTAGTAGCCTTCTGTGAAAGTATAAAGGCAGTTTTTATGACACCTCCGAGACCATATTTCAGTAAATTAAAATCTGATCTCTAACACGATATAAATTTCCGACATTGAAGAATGGAAATAAAACCATATTTCCACTCAATTCGACATTTCGCGATATTTAGCGTTTGTGTGAACTGCTTCAGAAATATTTCACTGCATCATTTTAAATGCTGCTATGATTTCGACAATTGAATGTTGACCTACATAAATTATTTTTCCGTTGTGTTCGGCGGAGGTTTACTCTGTTTACAAAATGATACGGGCGGAATTGTATTTTTTATAAGTTCAATTTCATCAAAATTGAGAGCGATTTAATCAATAAATTTGCATTAGTAAAACATGTCCTGGCCACATGTGGGTTTTGGGTTAGTTAACCCAGATCAAAATCTATCCGCATCACTTGAATACTTCTCACATTAGGTAATTTATTTCTAAAAACACTCAAAATGTGTCTCTGATCTCTACTTTCTTCTGTTTCTATTTAATTCTATTTCACTGTTCTCCAATGTTCTTCTGTAGCAGAAAAAAAAAATAATAAACAGTCGAAGAACCACAGTTTAATTATTTCAAATTATATTCAAGCTACTGGACGAAGAGTTGCTTTCTATTTAAAATTTCAGTAGAAAATACAAAAATTCTGTACTAAAACTTTTTATTAAAAATTACCAAATTTTACAGCTTTTTCTAAAAAAAAACTTTTATTTTCATTATTGCAATCTTTTTTCATACAATAACTGCCTTGAAAAGTCGTCCTTTTTGTTCTTGAGCGTACATAATTCTGTCACCAAAAACTCTTTCCTCGTCGCATTTTCGTCAAAAGATACAATTTGGTACACCTGGCAATCCTGAATGTGGGCGAAGTTGTAGCTTGGTGCTTCACTCTTATAAAAATCTGGATGACTGATGTTAAAAAGTAAGGGATGGCCTTAAATGCCATCTCTGAACCCATAATCCAATTAACCGTGATGTTTAAAAGTATGCAACCATCCACACAAGTTGAAAATAAATTGCAATTAGTAGGTATTTACGATTTTTGACATTTCACACATAAAAGGAAAAGTTGTTTTTTACGAAAGATTGTGGTGCTCTAGAAAAAACATTGAAAATGTACGTGGATATGTATGCATATAAACAAGATGATATAATATCTTAAAATATGGCGGGTGAAATTGAAAAAAAAATATTGCAGTGAGCTCGCTTCAATTTTCTTGTTGATGTATGTAAACACGGCAATAAATTAAAATTGTGTAATAAAACGGTTCTAATTTAATGGTGAAACAGTTTTTAACTGTTACGGCTTACAAAGTAATTTTTGCGTACAGGGCTTTATAGCACGTGTCTATTTTAATAGAAACAATAAAGTTGTTTGAGGAAGCTAACCCTAAATTACTGGGAGTTCGGGAATAGCCTCGTAACATTCTAGACACCCGGACAATCTAAATAAATATGTTATAAGCATTACAAGGGACTTGTCATAAAACGCGAGCAACATATAAAGAATTAACTTTGGCGTACTTTCGTACATTTGTCTTACTTTGCAAAAAAAGTCGGAGTGGTTTCCTTAAATGTAGCATACGTTTTCACCCTAACCTTACTTATTTATAAAGCGTGGGTGAAGCTATATCTTCGCCATATTCGAACAAAAATGATTCGTTCGGAGCCTGTATAACCCTTTTATAAAATAATCAATTTAATGAGCAACCGCATATAGGACAATATTAATAAAACATCCGGAGATATATTCCTAGTTTCTCTATATGTCAATCTTTATAGCAGCACATTTTTATTCGATCACAGTAAGGTTTATATCTCGCATAAAATATATTTTACGAGTTTTCTATATAACTAAGAAAATCTCATCAGTTTTTGAATATTATAGTTCCTATTTCCAAACGTATCAATTTTAAAACAGTTGCACAAAAAATGCAATCTGGATTTGCTTCAACTTAAATTAAAATTATTCACATCGATTTACATAGAGTAATTTATAGTTGCATGTCATTTCTAAATTAATTTCATATATTAAGCTTAATACTAAATATAAATAAACCCAATTTCGTTGACTATTGATTATCCCATTACATTTATTTGCTCTTGTCGATTAAAGGCATTCGTGATATTATGCCCTATCTTTAAATGCAATAAATTTGTAAATTAATATTCGAATTTTATTATTATGTTGCTGTTTTTTTTATTATTCCAAAATTATGATACCATTCACCGCTTTAAGTTGATTTTATTTAGTATCTCCCGTTCTTTTTGCTAAAGCGACTAAAGCAAGTTCATAAAAGCGTCTTCTGATAGTTTAACCGCGATATCTGCATGATCGATGATTTTATGAAAAATGATCCATGATTTCCCTCATATGCATCTCTTCGATTCCAACAGCAAAAATGTGTTCATGCTTCTATAATTCATCTAAAATCACAAAAATTATTAGAACTATTACAATACGAAAGAATTAGATGGTTAAACGTATCGAAAAATTGCAGTGCTCTTGAAAACAGCTAAAGCTGTAACCAATTTAAAACGTAACATTTACTACAATACTCTTTTCAAAGAGCTAACAAGAACTTTCCGATGTAACCCAAGTTTGAATTCTACAGAACTTTTATATTAAACCATAATCCATTCTATACGAAAACAGTTGTTTATTTGCTTGCCGTACTTTAATTAATAAATTTCTACAAATTGATTGGTACAGTTCACAATCAAATCACCTCACAAGAAGTTTAATCGCAATAATTATCCATGATTCAACTTCACGTAAGTTTGTTTGATTACAGTCATGTTAATCTAAAAATAAAAAAAATAATTTAATTATTGCAAAAGTCTAACCTATGTATTTCTTTTTTATATAATTCTATTCAACGGAAATAAATTTACTTTACGATTTTTATTTTTACCCACACAAGTTATTTATATAAAACTAGAAAATTGTCGAAAGCTTAGTGGTATGTTAAAGAGTAATTGACAATTGATTGTAATTTTTAAAACAAATTTGAGGTTAGACTGTTGAATTTGGTTTTTAATTGAGTTCGCTGATAATTTGATTTGTTCAATATTAATTTGGTCTTAGTGCTATCCAAACAAATTGAAACTACGTTTGTTCACGACATTTCTAGAAAACTACCAATCAAACAGAGTTCCGTTTACTTTTCAAGAGGGTTGAATTATTGAACAATTTATAGATCGAAAATGTTAGTCCAGCTATTAGTTTGATTAGTTTTAAGGACAACTTTGTTGGTGTTTTTATTTTTTAAATTAATTCAACAACCCCGTGTAAGCACCTTCCTGTGTATATACATGGAAATTAGTTGTTTATTCACGTTGTTTGCAGTAAGCTTGCTGTGTAGCAGCCTAATTTAATGTAAATATTCATACAGAATTCACACTTGTTTTAGGAACTTATAGGGACCACCTTCATATTCATGTTAAGCTTTTAATAATATGTTAATATTGTTCATACATAAAAGTGCGTCCAACTCTTTGAATGCCATTTGTGACACTAGAATGCAGTTATTTGTGAATTACGAGTATGTAATCTAAAGTGATGGAAGATGGAGGTAGCTAAACCTCATTCTTCAACAAAATCAAAAAATTAATAAATGTATTCATTATTCCATCCTGACTTTAAAATGTGGGAAAATTTTAAAAGCATATTCTGCTTAAATTTAATCCATTAAGCCACGGCTTACTCTATATTATCATAATTTATCCACACGTATTTCCTCATCTATTATGTGGTGTCAGGTGTGAGGTCGTTTATAGACATACTGCTCAGATGCCTCCAAAATCCAGTACTTATTTACAGATTTAAAAAATGCTAAATAGAAGAATCAGTGACGTCGGGATTTTATTATAAAAACACTTGCCTATATAAGCAAATAAAAGATGTTTCGAAAAATAAACAACGTTTTTATAGAAAATTAAGTGTTTGCTGTCCAAAATTAATATTTAAAGAAATAAGAAAAAAGTGATCACTCTTACTACAACTCAGAAGAAGGGTAAATACTAGTAGGACTAGTATTCTGGAGATATAGGTTCGAGTCCCACTGAAAAACACGCTTTTAGTTCACTGCAAATTAAATATTACTGAAGAGCTAAAAATTAAAATCATCTTACCTTTCGACTTATTTTGCTGTTTGAAATTAACTCCAAAAAATATATGGTAAATTTACAAAAAAACACGATTTTGAATTGAATAAATTCCCAAAAAACATAAATTTGGCCATTAGCGCTCGTAGCGGCAGCATCAATCGGTTGAAGGCCCCTCCTCTTTAATGTTTTATTCAATGCACCATTCTGCATTACACTTAAAAAGCGGTTTTTGGCTTCTTTTTTCAAAATTTATAATCATTGGTTTCAACTCGTAATGCATTCAGCTGCACCTTAGATGAAATAATTTCAAAAATGTTAAGATCTAATACTGAAATATATCATATATATAATATATTATATATATTATAT
>QDEB01121896.1:7847-17930 GCA_004193795.1 Asbolus verrucosus | reverse complement strand
AATAAACTAGTTACTTTAAAATTGTTAAAGACATGTTTCTGTTATTCTGATGATATGTAGTCAAAGTACAATGCTATTTTACAGTTCTGCAGCACTGATTACTATGCTTTTGCTGAAGCATTATTCACTTAAGACCTCGCGTAAAGCTCCCAGCACCGTCGATTTTCCAAGGTGTTGTCGAGAAGAAGAGCAACTGGGAAAAATGGGAAGCGCCAGCGGCGGATCAACAAAATCCCGTGCAACAAATAACAGAATTAATGATGGATGTCGTGCCTTATGCATTCTTCTGGAGCGAAAGAAACAAGGTGCTCTCAGTGAAGATGATAGATGACAGAAATGGAAGTCCCTAATGACCGAGATATCTGGCTCGCATTCGTTCCTCACTTCACTTCTTGCCAGCAACTTTCAGGACGTTTATCATCCGCTCGGCATGTGCAGCCGGTTATTGATGGCCAAATCAGAAATGACAGCGCTGTTCATCTTAGTCAGTCAACGTCGGCCTTCAGGCAGTTTCGCGCTAATGATCCAACAACAAGGACGACGTACTCTCCGAATGCCCTCGCTCGCACCGCACGATGATGACTCATTATCGAAGATTAATCCTGATTGTTACAATGGCAATCAAAGACAGCTTTGTAATCTGTAAATATCTCCATTATTGAGTACCAAACGGCGAAGCTTCGCAGATTGAGAGATACAGGTAGTTAACCGGGCTAAATGGCACAACTTTATGGCATATCTCATGCGTCCGTGATTGAAATACGGCGGTACTTTATCATCGCCAGTTTAATGTTCTCTGTGAGTTTAGTTGCATGACGGCTCGCCTCGTATTTAGTCTAGCTGTTGAGGATAATGGCTGCCAGCAGCGGTAACTGCTTGGAGTTCGCATGATGAACAGCTTCCCCGACGTGGGGTCCTCGATCCTTGTCCGATGGAAGCCAGATCGATCGAGTGAAAAACTCCGTGTGGGCTGCGGCTGCTGACAGGGTTTGTGCTGCCTGGACATATTAATCCGGTCCGATTCATTTTTGATGAAGAATGCCTCTAAAAGATGTTTTCCCCGATGAGTTCGGGATAATAAATGAGCTTCTTTCTGGCAGTCAGAAGTGATTGATCACGGCAGATAAACAAGGATGCGCGTTTGATCTCCAGTGCGAGAGGGATGAGCAGAGGTGGAAGAGTGATGAATCGCACAGGGTCGTCATTAATACGTGTCAGGGTGCGTATTGGAGTTGCCACTCACTCCCGCGCACTTCCTTCTCTCTTGTTGAATGCTCCGGGATATCTCCCGGACTTCACGGAGATGTCTCTGCGGTCGACCTGTCACTTTGCGTTACCAGCACTGTCCAATGCCCACTCATAACAAGACAGATAACAGCGGCCGCGACTACCGACATTTGTCATGATGGAATTTCAGGGGAGGACCCGACAATTACCACTCGTCTACGCCACTGACGTCTCATTTTGTCCCTGCACTTAAATCTGGCCCATTTATCGCTCGGAAGGAAAGGATATTTACGAATCTCGCATGCAGATTGCCGTATCTCGAGGCTTGAAGCAATATGAAAAGGTGTTCCATAATAATCTCATAAAAGTTTGTGTACATTACCATAAGCGGTATTTATGACCCGCATGTTCATTACGCAGGCTTCGAACACGGGGTGACCATGGCGGAACAGATCATAACTCAGACGGAACCTGCCGAATAATAAATCAGACGAGAAAACAAATTAAGATTTAAAAATAATTTAATGCTTGCCGGATAGAGCTTAATCAAATTATCGCATGCTAACGCCCACTACAGGCGAAGGTTGAATGCTGTATCACCTTCTTGATCGATTCCATAATTTCTGATTTATTTCAGATATGTGATTTATTCGGAGTTCTAAAACTGTATTCGCTTGGGTGTTATAACAGATGCAATTAATTAACTGGCAAGCACGATATAAATCAGAATAGCAACGGGTGCCAAAACTTATATACACAGCAGTCATGCCATTTAATGCGAAGGAAAAAATTATCAAAAAAGGAGAAAGTTAAAAATCNNATTAATCGCTTTCTTAAAAGCCTTGCGATTAATAGATAACTCACGTAATCATGGTAAAAACCAACTGATATAAATTAAATTTAGATGGCGATCAAGTGCCAGGTGTACGTGTCACGTTCGTGCTTCATATTTCAGGTATAGCCAAACTAGTTATTAAAATAACATCATACATTTTAACCCTGTCACAACGTTCTGCATGAGAAATTTTGAAAGCTTTTCTAAACTGAATCTAACAATAACCAAGGCTATAAAAACAACATATTTTTTTAACAGAAATTTTCTAATGTTTCGATAAGTTATAATAGTTAGAAATTTACATATCTATTGCGTACTTAATCAAGTAAAAAAAATATTCCAGAATTCAAAATCAAAAAATAATTTTTATTAACGAACATATGGAACGGAAAATATGTTCAATACTTTTGTATTTTTCCACTAATATTTTAGAATAACTTTTAACGGAAAAATTTGGTACAAAGTACCAAGAATGTTTCTGCCAAAACGATATTTAGATAGTACTTATTTACTTCTAACTTTTTTAATTTACGCTTGGAGCCATTGTCTGATCATATTGAATACATATTTTGCTGATGCTTTCCATAATATAAATATGTAAATAGCTGGAAAAGACAGCACTAAAGAGACCTCGGTGAATGGTGGGTACGATGTCAACTTGGATTTTATGTATTAAATTTATCCTGTTTTTTTATTTTGTTTTTTATTCACCCTATTAGACTTTTTGCTTGTTTGTTTATTATCCGAAAATTCAAGACATTATTTTTTGTACAGAAAAGGGAGCCTATTTTGCGATTATTTTGACCACATTTCGAACAACTGCAACCATAACTAAAGTACAGAATATCTGAACTTTTACAAAAATTTTATCAGTTATGTTAAATTCGTACAATTTATGCAGAAACTTGATTCACACAGCTAAATACAGTTATCGTTCTAGAATGAGGTTTACGTATAACACAGTGCCAAATATTTTATATCATCAACTTTATTAATCCTGACGAAATATGACGGAACTGTCAGAACTGTCAACAGAAGTTATTGTATTCAAATTTTAAACAGTTCAAAATATACATTTAAAAAATATATTATACTGTAGGATGGAATCTTTGCGACTATTAAACGGAAGGACTTTGTTTTTGTTAATTTAAAAATTAATAGGTTGAGCAGAGAGACACGTTTCCATCATTTTATCTACAACCAAATTGACAGATTGTGTCTGTGGTTTAACTATAAATACTGACATTAATACAACGCTAAATGTGTTTATAATACTTTGTTGTGGAACGAGATTTATATAGATTTGGGTGTCTTCCTAGATTCATAAAACATTCACTCAATTGCGTTGCTTTTGAACAGTTTCGTTGATTAAGTTTTCGAACAAATACTGAAAGAAAATTGGTAAAATTTAATGATACGGGCTCTGATGCCGTACATCAAAAATTAACACAGAAGGTTCCAGTTTCAGTTAAAATTATAATTAGTTTCACTGATATTATTTATTTGTATCACAGAGATCCGGAATGATGAATAATATATTGAATAACTTCCTGAATTTGACGAGTAATGAAATTATAAAATCCGTGTAAATTAAATAACCAACTGAGAAAACCTTATTTTCAATTTGCAAACGTTTTAAAATTTTTAACGCTATGACAATTCATTCTCAAATTAATGTTAAATTGTTTCTTTAACAGAAATATTCTGTAAACATATCTTGAGTATATATGCATGATTTGTACCTTTTTCACATTTCTATAGTGAGTCTTATAATTATTATGGTCAGTTTTATAACCAATTTTTACCGCCGACGCAGTTTTATATGGACCATAAAGAGTTAACATTAAACCCACCGTTGCTTGATAATATCAAAGCTAGGGTCAATGCTAATTTTTAAACCAGCTATATAGTTGTAAAGACGAAAACGTCAAACATTATATGGATAAATAAACTTTTTAACGTTCCTACTTATACTGCATGTCAATTAGTTTTTAAATATTTGTCCACTTTAGAGTGACAACTCGTTTTTTTAATATTAAAGTTTGCATTTGTTATTAGTGAACGAAAACTTGTTGGAAAATATTGCACACACATGTGACCTTGTCAAAATTGGAATTATGTAATAATAATTGTTATTATTACTAAGTAAATGAAACAGTCACTCTATATTAATAAGTTAAAAGTTAAATGAAAACGCGCAACTAAGTATTGTTATTTTCAGGAAAGAATTCTGGACTAAATTTTTATCTTTTAGGTAGGGGAGAGCGGCGCCGGTAGTAACAGGGTAACTAGTTACTTAAAACAACGTCAACTCTTTTAAACTGTTTAAACTCTTTAATTTAAAAACCTAGATAATCTAGGCCATCTGAATAACAAAGAAAACAAGCAATTATGAAACCATAAATCTCTTAAATGTTCAAAAAATGTTTACTTATTGCGATGCTTTCCACATAAATACGATCTTTGGGGAAAGCAAAAACAGGAAAACCTCTTTGTTTAACTGGATGTATGTTATGTTGTCTTGTAAGAAGAATAGGCCACTTTAATGTTGTGAGACTGCAGAGAAGAATCGATTGATAAAGGTCCCACATTCACATGCGGCCTTCTTGAGGCAGAGCCACCTTAATTAAATGGAGTTACCGAAATAATTTCGCGTCGGTGTGGGGCGTGCTTAACAGGCGTAAATCATCAATAAATCATCTTAGCAAGGCCGTAAAACAGAACCACAATCGCCCGAAAATATTCTTGGAAGTCGGACTCATGTCCACATTTCTTTCTCTCTTCGTATCCACTTGACAGCTTTAAATCCCAGAAGCCGTAATGCCTCATATCGCTATCTTTTATATGTATGCTAGTGCCAATTCCGGCGAGCAGTATCGTATAACATAAACGGGGTGTCTGATATATGGATATTCGCTCTACTCTGTGTATAGGGTGGAAAGTGCCGGCTAAAAACGCCATACGACGCTAGATGGCTCTGGGGATGGAGGTAATATCGTGGAGCGCTCTCTTGATGCGGCTTTATACAAATGAAGTAAAACAAATTCTCGAGCCCGATCTCATCGCCGGGCGGCCCCCTATAAATTATGCTTTATGGTCGAGATAAAATAAGCTTATTTTCTCGAATGTACGACATCCGCTCCGGCTATCTGCGAGACGTGGCCATCCATTCAGCGGCTTGCACTCGTAAAAATGATGGAGTGCTGGGATGTCGCGAAGACCGCTCTCGAATGTCAGCGACTGTCTCCGACGCAGTCGATCTTCCGGATTGTATATTCCCGTTTCCGGGCCTGCACAACACACATCTTCGCCAACGTCAGCGGCATAAAATTTTATGGCCCAATCCGATAACGGGACTCCCATCTAATAATAATAACAATAATCAAGAAATTGCGACTGCCCGATCCTCCGGCCAACTGAATAATTAAATGGACGCGAATGACGGAACGGAAAAAATACAGACATATAAGCCAGAATCCAAATTCCGTCGTCGAAACGTCGTCGAAACCGAAAGCATTTTTGTATTTCACACTTAATGCTCCTTCGGTGACAACACCTTCTTGGGTGTCTTTGACGCAAAAACATTAGTAGCAGTATTAGTATAGTAGTTATTTTTGTTCTTTTTGGTTGTTATGTTTTAAGTGTGATAATCTTTTTTATTATAATTATTAAAAAAAAGATGTCACCAAATATACAGAAATTAAGAGAAAAAATAAAGTAGTTAAAAAAGAAATGAAGGACATAAGAAAATAACTAACAAAGTAATTCATATTAAAGAGAATAAAAACAGAAAACCCACAAAGACACAAAAAGAGGAACAGTAAGAATTAAATGAAATTTGTAAAAAGAAATATTAAAATATTAGCTGAAGAATATTTCGCCAAATGNNCAATAGGCCTGACATCATTTTATTTGATATCTTTTAGATACAGCTGTGCCAAATTCTCATAACCCCTTGCAAACCTACAATAGAAAAATTGACAAATATTTTACAACTTTCTGTTGCAATTTAAAATTTATGGAATCTTGAAAAATTTTAGTTTTATCGTTAGTTAGGTTTAACTGATAATAATAATAGTAATAATTGTGATGAAAAATAAAATAAAATAAGTAAAACTTTTTAAACAACACATGTAGAGGTCTATCTGGTGAGGGGAAAATTAGCAATTAAAAAGGATGAGAATATGAAAAAAAGAAGTTTAATTCTGCAGAAACGACAAAATGAAAGGATTATAAACATCAATACAAGCACATTTCAAAATAAAATTTTGGAATACACAAGAAAGAAAATCAAAAGACGCAGAAATATGAAGATATGTAAATATAGATTAATATAAACTATTCAAAATTGAATAGGCATATTGCTGAAAAAATACATTTCTGTTTAAGAAAAAANNATTTTGTTGAGAAAAATTGTTACAGTAAGCTGCTATCGTTAGTTTTAACCATCGAGTGCTTCGTAATAATTTGAAATTTTGATTTTACAAGACATTTTAAGTCGAGTCTGGGGTCAAATTGTCCTCGATAAATTAAAAATAATGCAGTGAGTTCATCTTTCACATGAACACGTTGATTTGGTAATAAGAATGGCTGCAAGAGGTATACGACAAGTGAAGATAGCTGAATTCTTCAATACTTCACAAAGTGTGATTTCAAGAACACTTACTCCCCTTAGACAAACTGGAGTAGCTTCCAGAAAGCCAGCGAGTGAAGCACGACAGGTAACGACACCAAGGGAAGATAGATTTTTAATCATACAAGCAAGGAGGCAACCTTTTGCTACTGCTTGTCAGCACCTTCAAGCCTTTCATATGCCACTAGTACGCAAATATCAGACCAAACTGTTAGGAATCGATTGAGGTAGGTTGGATTAACCTCTTACAGACCACTTAGGCGTCTAGCTTTAACAAGGCCTGAGGAGAATCTGGTCGCAACAGATATCAGACGAGGCTACTCCCTGGGAAGACATCCTTTTTGCAGATGAGTCTCGCTATTGTATTCATAATGACAGTCGGCGTAAAAGAGTGTACAGGCAAGGAAGAAATCATTTTTTGCTGCAATATATCCAACCGGTGGTTGCATTTGGTGGAGATGATATGATAGTATGGGCGGGAATTAGTCTAGGATTGCGTACTGATCTCCATATTTTCGATGGTACTTTAAATGCAAGACCCTATGAGGAGGAGATCATTAGGGAATATGTTGTACCTAGAGCTAATGCTATTGGGCGAGAAAATTTAATTTTTTGAATGACAATGCTCGACGACATCGTGCTCAAAATATACTATTGGCCCTTAATAATAACGAAATGAGTTTTCTTCTTATTCCACCTTTATCACGTATAAGACATGCTTCAGAACCGTCTTCCCATGATCCTCATCCAAGGAATGTTACAGAACTCAAAGACATTCTTCCTGGTCTCTGACATGAAATTCCGCAAGAACAGATTGATAACTGCATTGAAAATATCCCTAACAAATGTTAAGCTGTAATTGAAGCACCAGGTGACTCAACTCGGTACTAAAGTTTGTTAAATTTAGAGAATTAAAAAAATACCTACTTTGACATTTAAGAAATGTAAGAATTTTTAAGAATTAAACACTTCTGTTTTTCTTTTTTTGCATGAGTGAATCACTTTTCATGTATTAATTAAATTATAAATAAGAAAATATGTTTTCCTGCAGTAAAACTTCAAGTGTGACCAATATCCCTATTCAATTTTGAGTAGTTTCGATTAGATATAGGTATAAAGTCTTCAGTTTATTTTCATATTAGCTATATAAATAGAACAATATTGAGAAAAGTGAAGAAATGTAACAGAAACACGAAACTTGTACAGAACAGAAATATAATAGAAAGTAATGAAGTTATATGGTGACAGTTGGAAAATAACTTCTCTACATATAACAATGACAATTAAATGCATAAATTAATAAAAGAAATCTGAATAGAGAAGAAATAGATAAAATGGAAGACCGTCCAAGAGGGTACAGAAGGACATAAAAAACTCTCAAAGGAAAGAAAGATTAAAACGTGATTGGAAAACAGTGCTTAACGGAATCAGTCGAGATGACAAAGATGGAAAATTCACTTATTTGGATAAACAAGTAGGTTCAGTGGTAGTTGTAATACCTACAGTTAACGAAATAGAAAAAGAATAAATCTAAAAGTAGAGATATGAAAATGAAGAACATAATTTACAAAAAAGAATAGTAATTAGAAAACAAAAAAGTATAGCACTTTCTTTCAAGAGATGCACTCTCACCAACTAAATACGTAATTGGTTTTATGAGTTTTTATTTCGTTTGGTCATAATGCCTTTTGATACATTAAGTATGATGTCCATTACAAAAGCTTTTTGTGGCGAAGAAAGTTTCGTGTAAATGTCTAATTTTTTTACTAACTCGCAGTGTTTGGAGTTTGAATTCGTTAATGTGCATGACATTAAAATTCGCTTAAACTGAAAGCTGAGGTGGTAAAAGTTGCAGTACATAAATTTGTTAGTCCCAACATCCTCTGCAACACATTTAACACAACTTTTAAGACAATGTATTATATTTTAATCGACTAGGTTTTCAACCATTACCATTGTAAAACACAATCGAATTAAATTCTTACACATTTTGATCAAATTTAGCACAAGAAAATTTCTGTCCCTTGCCAAACTCAGTCTTCATAATGAACTGGAACTACTCACAATGTTTTAATTAGTTTCAAGATAACTTTTATCGGGAATAACTTAAATAAATTGAGGCATTATTACCAAATTTAGACCAGACGATCAGACTGAAGGAACAGTAAGATCTGCCCATAGATTCAGATGTGGCACTTTTCAAATTCAAGAAAATTTTTAGTGACAATTTGACGTCACACCTAACACCACTGTAGAATCTTTCACATTCTTATTCTGGAAGACTCATTAACCTCCATTAGAGACGGCCAGGATTGCTTCAATTAAATATAAAATTCATGAACATCAAATAAACTGGTGATTATTAAAATTTCTCGTAACGATTACGCCGTGTTTGAAGCATATTTTGTGTTTAACCGGCTTCCCACTGGCCTATAATTAATAATAAACATCAACTATATTTTGTTTCAGTAAGCCGCCTTTGCATATTTACTCTCTGACCATGAAGCTGCCCATACGTGACGATGTTCGGTCTCTGTCTGTTACAGTTGAAGAGTCGTAGGGGAAGGAGTCCGAAAACCGTCGAAATCGTTCGTGTGTAGTTGTCAAACTGGTCACTCCAGGGAGCGGCACTGCATGTTGATAGCCTCCTGTCACTGTTAAGTAGTTTTCTCAATTATAATACATGTCAGACACGTACATTAGTGTTGCTAAATATACGCCGTAACACATCCAATTTATAACCTTCTTATACGACGACACTAACTTATTAACATTATGTTGTTGTTATTGACCATTAACTGATAAATTATTTATGTTGGAGATATAAAGTTAGTTGTGTTTATTGTTATGGTTGTCAAGTGTCACTAGGAAATGCGATAATGTCCGGCCAGCTGCAGCTGTTGTATCTAACTTGATAGTTATCGACTTGGGCTGACATGTATAGAAATGAAACGAGTGCTCTGTGCCGGACACAAAAGGCCTTCCAACCGCACAATGCAATTATTATGTTTATGGGTTACTATTTTTCACTTTCGAGCCCTTTGGATTGCTTTGTTGGACTAATTTAGGAGGTACAAAGAGAAGGTTGTTTCAGTGAAAGCGCTCCTTGTGCGGTCTTCAAACCGATGACATGCCAAATCATGATCCATCCCAACACTCCACAGGTCCGTCAAAATTGGAAAATGCACATTGCAACAGTCGTTCTCGAAAAATCACTGTGTATATAGAACAACGATAACGCTGCTGTCGGGCTCCTTTCCAATTTCTCAATACAACCTTTGTTGGTTGCAGTTTGATCAGATTATGGCGTATTAAAAGGATATCTTTTGATGCCACCACTTTCTCTTGTAAATAATGCTTATCTGCTTGTTTTGCCAAATTTTTAAAA
>QDEB01121850.1:0-15993 GCA_004193795.1 Asbolus verrucosus | reverse complement strand
TTTTTTAGACACAGGTTACATATGTATTATGTAAAAACGATTTTCATTATTTTCACTGGTGGTTAATAGTTATTTATCAGCATTTTCCAATAAATTTCTAATTTTAAATAAACATAAATGTCATCTATGTAAAAAATATTTTATATTTTTTTGAATTGTTTTTATTTTTAAGATTTAAAAAGGAAGCTAAATTACTGTTTAGTATAATATACATAAGTCAACTAAAACTATGCATTTCAAATATCTTCATTATTTAAATATATACTAACATTAACGAAAAAACATGACAGATGTCTTATGGGATTATGGAAAATTTGAAATTAAAATATGTTAGAAAACAAGAAATTAAGATGTTAATGTTGCACCAATTTGCTATGTCAGTTAGTTTTGCCGCAATCTTTGATTAAAAATCTGGCGGTATTCACAATTTAATTTCAGTATTTGGTGGAACAGGATGCGCTGTTGCCAAGTGTTGCGTATCTATGATTTCAGAGATAAACCACCTCAGGTAGAGCCAAATACCATGTTTAATAAAATCAGTCGAGGTTATCTTTCCTATTTATCGGCAATGTGGGCGAATTTATCCATTAAATGAGCTTTATGCTGAATTTTCTTTATGAAACAAATTAGAAAAGACTAGAACTGTTACAAATAAGGTCTAACAATAGGGTAGAAGATAAAAATTTAAAAAATTGCAAGATGTTATAATGCACCAAGCGAGAAGCTATGGTGTTAAAATTTGACATTTGTTCTGATAATCCTTTTCATTTTTAAAAGACAAACAATGTGATTTTATTGAAAGTGTTAATTTCCTTAAAAACTGTATTTTGTCTAGTTTCTTTAGTTGCAGCGTTATTGGTAAAAAGAGATGTATAAAACTTCATAATTTAGAGTAACAAAATTCAAAATACAGAAAAAAATACATGAAAAGCAGTTTAGCCACATGGAAAAGTTACAAGTACTAGAACTGTCACTCAAAATGTGCTTTCAAGAATAATTGTCAAACATTTTGAACGGGGTTATCTACTGTGGGACCATTTCATATTTAAGCAACTATAGATAATAAGTAGCGAAAATCAAGGAAAAGAAGCAGGGCAAATCAGCAAATCAAATGTATAGGATCGCAACCACTTTTTTAATGTAATGCAATGCCTTTTCAGAATTTTCAAAAATTATATTTGCTAGATGTCAAACTGTTACACTACACATAACCAATCTAAAGCCCATAATGACAAGTAAATTGTAAAATTCACATTTCAACTGAAATATGAAAAATTGAACGAAGTTGTTAATCAAAATTTTGTTTCAAGTTCAGTTTCTATGACCTTAAAGTGTTGAGATATTAAATGAAACATAAATTTCACGCAGTTTAAAAATTGATTCACGAGAATTAAGACAACCGTGAACATTTGTTTTTGAAATCTGCGCAGAGTTACTAAATTATGCATTTCTAATGTCCATTTCAAGGGTTTCTGTTAGTTTAGTTATATGTACCTTATATCTTTCATTTTTTTTTTTTTTTTTAGTAACCTGTATAACCTTATGTTTTTTATTTACTACCACATATCGGTGAAACGCATAATAGGTCATGTGTTTCAGTCTTTCATCAATGATCGTTCTGAATTTAAATAGCTACGGATAGCTACGGAAGTAAACGACATGACACTTAAATGGAGTACAGCTTCTTTCTTGCTCAACTTTTGTTTCCCTTTCCAAGCGTGATCTCTGTATGCCAACTCTGTGGTCTCGTTGTTAATATCGCACATAGAGAAGCCAAAAATTATTGTAATTTTTAATAAATATTAAAAATTTTCAAAAATAATAATAGAGGAGTAATATAAAAAACATTTCTCCTTTTCGATTTCCCAGAAATCACTGACGACACATATAACTCATGTTTTTTTACATTTAATTGAGTTTGTTTATCATTAATTAAAATTTTATGTAACTTACGAGTGATTTTTTTATGAAAAAAGTTGATTATAATAAAATAGCTATTACAAATGCGATGATGAAAAGTTCAGATCATACAGATAGTATCATTATTACACCACATATATCTCCCCATGTTATCAAATTGATAGTCTGTAAAAACTTCTCTTAAACTTAATTTTGCCGAAAAAGAACGCTTAGGATTTTGTGATCGAATCATAAAAATGGTAAAAAATAAATCAAAGAACCAAATCAAAGGTTTTTGCAGTCAATGAAAAGCTATCGCTTTTTTTTTAGGTTCATAATAAATGTGTTAGCTCAGTGTTTTATTATTTCAGGTAACAAAATGCCTAGAAAAACACCCATCCGAGAATTACAAAAAGAAGAAGTCGTCATAAGTTCACCTCTCAGAAGATCAAGTCGTATAAGTAGTAACTCGCCTGCACCCACAAAAGTTTTGAGCAGAAGAAATTCAGCTACTGAAACATCAACGTCCACTCCAAGGGCAACAAGAGGTAGACGTGCTTCATTCACTCAAGATCAAGAATCAACTAGTGAAGCAGAGGTTGATCAGAAAAACTTAAAAGTAACTTCTACCCCAAGAACTAGAAGAGGTAACAAATTCTTCAATACACAGAATGTTGAATTGTTCAATTATTTTGATTTATACACAAAACATTAGGGTTCATTTGAAACAGTTATGGATAGTTGAGCAGTCTGGGTTGTTATTGATTATGCATATAAATTTATTTAAAATTACTAACAGTTTCGCTTTTTCAGGCTCATTTTCATCAAATAATGAAAGTAATGCAAATGCAGAAGAAACAACTACAAAAATTAAAACCAGAGGATCTTCTGTGCCAAAAGAACAAATTGCAGAATCAAAAAAACCTGCTACTAGACGTAGAAGATCTGTTAGTCAAGATGTAGAAGGAAATGAAGATGAATCTGTAAAAAAGATCACAAGATCTCGTAGTGGTTCTCTGTCTAAAAAAAATGATAACGTGGAAGATACAAAGTCTAAAGTAGAAAATGTTGAAGATTTACAAGATCATGAAAATTCCAATACACATGTTAGCACTCCTTTTAAAAAATCACCAAAAGATAACGTTAATACAACATTAGAGTCAATTGAAGAAATTAATAAAGAAGCCGATTCACCAGTTGCTGTTGAACCTACAGTTAACATAACAAAGAGAAAGAAAACGGAAACTGTAAAAATTGATCTTGAACTTAGTATAATTAATGAAGCAAGCCTAACAGAAGAAGATATTATACGTGAAGAAGAAACCAAAACTGTAGTTCCACAGAAAGTCAATGAAGATAAGAACGAAAATCAGCAGAACAATATTGAAGATAAAATAATTGTAAAAGAAAATTCCTCAATAAAAGAAAAAATCACTACTGAAGTTGCTTCTGATGTGAATGAATCAAGCTTGTCAGAGAACTCGTTTCATCTTCAACTTTCTTCTTCTCTTTTAGAATCGAGTAACAAAAACGAAAGTGATGGAAATCTTAGTCCTTCAAATAATAAAGAAAATGTTTGTCCACAAGAGAAAAATTCAGTTCAAGAATCTGAGTGTGAACCAATGGATGTTGATGAATCATTTTCTGAAATTCCTTCCCCAATTAAAAGTAATAAAATAAAATCAGCAGATGTTGCTAGCGTCTCGAAAGTTAATGATGTTGAAAAAAAAATAGAAATTGCTGAAAAAGTGACAGATGAAATTGCTCAATATTTAACAGAAGAAATTAAATTTACTTCAAATAAAATAGAAAAAAAACTTTTATCATCATCTGATTCTTCAAGTGTTGACAGTAAACAGATTGCACCTAATATTGTACAGGAAAGCAATGTAGAATTAATTGGTGAAAATAGGGGAAAATGTACTTTAAACATTGTTTGTGAAGTTGTTTCTGAAAAAGAGCGCAGAGAAGCAGACAAAGCAGAACAGAAAGTAAAGAGAGCAGAGAACAAGACCAATACTCCAGTGGTTACAGAAACAGTGGTTACGGAAGCTAAAATAGTAAAAGAAAATCTTGATATCGCTGAAACTAATTCACATAGATGTGAATCAGAGAAAAACAAAGAAAATATGAAAGAAATGATTAAAGTTGTTACGAACGTAGTAGAAGTGGATTTACAAAAAAATGTCAACTCAGAAATTGTTTTACTTCATCAAGAAACAGTGGTAGAATATTGCAAAGAAAATGTTCATAAAGAAAGTAATATTGATGATGCAGAAGCATATGTTAAAGTAGAAAAATTCCAGGAAGAAATTGAACAATCAGTTAAAGATAATGAAAATATTTCGAACTCCATAACAGAAACTGTAACAGAAGATAATAATAAATCAGAAACAAGTAATCTTGATGAAAGCCATACAAATATCTTGAACAAAACAAGCGAGGCTGATAATATTGAATCTCATAAAGTAGTATCCTCTCAGCTTAAATCTACTGCAACTGAAATTAGCGAAAGTTCTTCAAGTTTTATAAATAAATCTGACACTTTGCTTCAGACAGAGGAACGCCAAGATAATGATATGGTTGACCATGAAAAATTTTTGCAAGATGGCACTTCCAGGAACTCTAGCATTCTAAGTCCAAATATTTCAGTGGTACATAATGAAGAATCTGAAAAATCAATACAAGCCGCTGAAGATGAAAACATTGAAGGAAGTGAAATCCATAATCCTAAAAGTGTTGAGAGCCCCAGAAAAGAAACTGAAAAATCAGCAACTCCTATAAAAAGAAATGATGCCTCAGCTACAACAGAATATCTTGAAGAATATGAAGAAGAAACTATGAACATGAATGCAACAGAAAGTGTACATCAAAAAATTATTTCAACTGAAGAAGGCTCTGTAACTAAAAAAATTGATTTGAATCCCGAAAATCTTCAGACAAATGAAATGGTTCCTCAACAAGACAATTTTGAGAAGAGAATCCCTGTTGAAAATGAAGATGTTGCTGTTGAAGATGAAGAAATTACCGCAGAAGATGGAAAAACTGAAGATATTGAAAATGTAGATACTTTAGAAAGAGACGAAGTAACCAATGTAAATGATTCAGATGTAAGTGCAGATGAATCTATCAAGTCTCTTGCTGATGACAGTGATGAAGAGGATTACAAATCACCAGTGAAAAAAGTGAGACAAATATACAGCAGCAGCAGCATCAGCGACAATGAAGTAGTTTCAAATAAAAATGTACATAACATGGTAAGCAGGGGTAGTTTTATAATATCTAGAAATGAAATTTCATCTGATGTTCTGAACAATGAGGAGGTAAAAGATGAAAGAAATGAACCTGATACATCTCAAGAAATTGAAATAATAAGTGATAATGAAAACGAACAAGAAACAAATATAGAAAAAGATGTTTCAGTTACAAATGAAAATAAAGAAATGCCACTTGTTAGAGAGAGTGTTAATGAAGCGACAGTTGCGAATGCTAATGAAAGAGATGCAAAAGAAGTACATGTACAAGAAACTATAATCGTAAAAGATAATGTACGGAATAGTTTGAACAGACGCTCTGTGGATAAGACTTCAATTGTCATACAAGAAAATCTCAAAGCAGGAGACGATAAAGAAAAGTGCTTGAGCGATCGAATACATAAAGTTGTTGATTTATTCTGTGGAGGAATTAAAAATAAAGGTGATGTTTCTATAAATCTGTCGTTAGAATTTACTGGTCAGCTTTCAGATGGTTCTGATAATGAAAATTCCATCAAAAACAATTTAAAAGATACAACTTTGCCTACATCTGCTGTTCCAGACAAAACAACAGACACATGGAAAAATCAGAAGGGAAGTAAAAGACGCAAAGTTTGTGAATCTGATAATATATCAGGGCCATCTAATGATGTTCAAGAAGAATACCATCAGGAACCACAACAAATGCAGAACAAGAGCAGATGTGATAATAATTCCTCAGAATTGTCTTCACAGCTTTCTCCATTTAGTGAAACAAAAGTGGAGGAAAGGGTTAAATCAAAAAAGAAAACAAAAAAACGAAAATCCAACGAATGTGATGATACCTTTAGTGGAGTCTTGGACATATCTAAAGGATCTTATAAAGAAAAGGATATTAGTCCGAATAAAAAATCAAGAAAACAGATAGATACGTCATTGAAATTATCAAATGATAATAAAATATCCACATCGAATATTGAAAACATGGAAGAAAATGATAGCAAACTTAATAAAGATAAAAAGGGTGATAAAAAAAGGAAAAAAGAGAAAGAACAAGAAGTTTCGGAAGGAAAAGGAACTGACAGTGTTGAAACTAAAGAAGATGACAAATTAAGCCCAATGCAGGGATATTTTTCCTCAGTTTTTACATCAATTGATAGTGAAGAAAGTGATAACGATGTCACATGGGCACCAAGTCGCGAAATAAATTCTAGTAATTCAGATTTGGATACAGATGAATCACATACATATGATTCGTTTTTGGATGAAGAGATAAGCTCTGTACAAGAAGAATCATTAAATAAGACTGATAAGAAAAAAATGAAAAGGTCAAAGAATACGAAGAAGCCAAGACTGAACGATCTTGAAAATGTATCATTCAATTATTTGATTAAATCTTCTGAAGTAAGCAGTACGAACAGTGATGGTAGTTCTGATGATGTTTTTGAAGATAAAGCTGTAAATAAAAAAGCAACTGATGAAAAGAAACGCATTAAACTGTTCCGTTTAAGTAATTACGATGTTTTACGAGCGTTGAAATCAGATGTGTCGGAAGTCCAAGAAAACAAACCTGAAAATAAAGAACAGAAAAAGAAACATTCTCAAATAACGGATGAAATTCAATCAACAAATATATCAAGGAAAAATAAAAACCAGAACTCTGACATGAATGTATTGCCAGAACCAGAAATAAATCAAAAGGAAAAATCCAAAAGACACAGATATCTAAATTATATTGTGACAGATGAAGAACCCTCCGTTTCCAAAAAGGCAACAAAAACTGTTTTGCGAGCGTTGAAATCAGATGTGTCAGAAATCCAAGAAAACAAACCTGAAAATAAAAAACAGAAAAAGAAACATTCTCAACCAACTGATGAAATTCAATCAACAAATACATCAAGGAAAAATAAAAACCAGAAGCCTGACATGAATGTATTGCCAGAACCAGAAATAAATCAAAAGGAAAAACCTAGAAGACACAGATATCTAACTTATATTGTGACAGATGAAGAACCCTCCGTTTCCAAAAAGGGAACAAAAACGACCCAAGATAAAATATCGTTAGGGAAGAAAGCAAAGAAAGTTCCTACAATCAAGATATTAACATATAAAGACGTAGAAGCGAAAAATACTTACTTTAAGCCTTCAGTTAAATCACAAGATAAAAATGTGAAAGCTGTATTTCTTAAGCCCGCTACCACAATGTCATCTGGATGGGATGTTGAAATATTGTAAAATTTAACCATATTTTGTTTATAATTCATAACTGCACTGTAGCTTTTTATTTTTTATTTGTTTTTTAAATCAGTAAATTAGGGTATTATTATTATTTTTTTTTTGTATCTTTATTATAAAAGGCTGATATTCCTTTACATTTTCACATATTTACATGTTTAATTTTTTGTCTACTATCAGTGTTACAAAGTGGTTGATGTTTGAAGTCATCTGATAAGGCTTTATTACAAATGTCATACCATGCTATTAAAAAATAATAAAATGTCAGTAAATGCCACGGGTGATTTGTTTATTTTTTCGTGAAAATATTTTTAAAGGTTCATTAATTTTACTCTTGCTATTACAGTTATTAATTTATTGCCAACAGTTTGCTTATAAACAGCTGGTGTATTTGTAAACGAGTACTTCTGCATTAATGTGAAGTTCCTGAAGAAATTCAGTTTCTATCGTGGGTACAACAAAAAACGACGTCAAGNNTAAACGCAGACATGACTTGAAGATTCCAACGCTTCCTTCGTTGTCGTTTTTTGTTGTACGCACGATATTGACTGATCACATGATTTAAATATACCGGGTCATCATATATGTTTGAAGTCAAAGACTACTATGAATTGTTTACAAAATTTTGCCGCTGTATGGGAATAATTATCAATTTTTACTAAAAAATTTTAATTATAGGAAACAGTGCTCTTTGACTGTTGACTGCACTGGTTACTAATTGTTACTGGCGCTAGATTAAACAATATACATTCAGTTACTTCCCTACTTTATTAAAATGTTATAGACAACCTGTTTTTAAAGTAATATTCATCATTTTGTTTAGATTAATAATGCAAAGAATATTTTTTGCAAAACTAATCCAATAAAATGACAGATCGTGTTATACGTCAAGAATAAACAATCCGAATCACATTATACATTTCTATAACGTCAAGCATTTGTCACAGTTGTCTTTGACTACAAACATTTACAATGACTCTGTAGAACTGAAACGAGGTCTTCTCAAAAAACCATATGAAAATAAAATGTGAGTGCAATTAGTTCGTTGATCCCTCGTATATGTGAAGAAAAACTTTGAAATATGCATGATGTTCACAATTTCATATAAATTAACTTTATAGGCATATAATTCCTCTATATTTATCGTGGGAATACGTCATAACTTTGTGAGTTATTCAAATTAAGTCAAGCATACATTATAAATACGTATAAAGAAATGAACAATGCACTATTCTTCAATATTTTTTTTAGACTGATACAATATTGTTACAAAATATATGATTAGAATTTCAAATCATGTGATTACCTATTATTGGTTCACTTTCAATATACAAAATCAAATCTGGTGAATCTGGTAACTTTTGTTTTGTGACACTACCTTTTCTTTGTTAACTTTATCATTGTGTAATTTTAGCACTTAGCAGCATATTTTATGGTTTAAATTTTGAAAGTTAGTTTCTCAATTTGACGAAAATTGGGTATGACTTTGGGACGAAAATGCTTGTTTTTTGTCCAGTTTTAATTTGTCTATTCATTTTCCAGGAACTAATTGCAAATTGACAAATTATTTTTTACTTCAAAACTTTTCTGTGCCAACATTATAAAAAAATATATATATTTAAAACAGTCAATAGTAACTTGAACATAACAGGCCTGAAAACCTTGTTAGTTTCGTATATTGAGAGTAAACGGAAAATACGTAAGTTACAAAGTGATATTTCAATTACACAACATTTTTTTAATTTATATTTGACCAGAATGTTCTTTTTTCATATGTTTCAAAAGATGGTGAGAATATGAAAAACTTTTTTCACAAATAGTACACGGGTAGGGAGTATCTCCAGTATGTATTCTCATGTGTCTAGTGACACAGTTGGCTTGCGTGAAACTTTTCCCACATATTTCACATGAATATGGTTTCAGTCCTTTATGAATTCTCATGTGAATATTGAGGCTTCCTTTTATCGTAAATTTTTTATCACATATTTCACATTGAAAAAACGGTCTTTGTCCAGAATGAATTTTCATGTGTCGTTTTAAGTTGTATATACCTGAATACAATTTTCCACAAACAGGACATGGTTGATCTGGTTCGTTTTTATGAATCCTTAAGTGCTGCACTAGTGCCCGTTTAGCAGTATAATGTTTTCCACAGAATTCACATACAAGAGGTTTTTCCTTTGTGTGTGTGTATTGATGAACTTGCAAACCCCCAATTTGTACAAAAGTTTTGCCACATATTTTACACTGATGAGGTTTAATTCCTTGATGAATTTTTCGGTGTACTATTAATCCACTTTTGGCCCTATAAATTATTATTGATTAATGTATAAAGTAATAATGTAAAACTTTTTAAATCATTACTTAAATGATTTATCACAATTTTCACATTTAAACGGCCTTTCTTCAAAATGCACTCGCCTGTGCACATTCATTGCCCAGTTAGTGGCAAATCCCTTATTACAAATGTCACAACTATGCGGAAACGACCCTGTGTGTGTAGCTTCATGTGATATCAAACTATATCTATTTTTAAACGTTTTCTGACAATGGTCACATCTGAACATTTTATTCCTTTTTTTTATTCGTTGATTTTTATTAGTTTTCTCATGCAATAAATTGTTTTGCTCTCTATGATCTGTGCTGCAATCAACGTCTTCTTGGTTTTGCAATTGGTCATTATGTTCTTCTTGATTCGAATTATGATCATTGTTTTCCTTTCCTTCACACTTCACAAAAGTAGTAGGCTGACATGGAAATTCCAAATTACTTTCCTCATCTTGGGTGGTGAAATTATATATGTTCTCTTCATCATCATCTTGTTGGTTTCTCAACTGTGTATCTGATTTAATAATTAAATCTTTAAAATCATAGATATTGTTCAATCTATCAAGGCAAGCTAAACATATTATCTTGGACAAGCCATCATTTTCAAATACCTGAAAGTTAATTATGAAAAATAATAAACAAATTGGTAAATATTTTTACCTCTACATAAGCAAAATTCATTATCATGTCTGATATTAATTCATCTTTTCTGCCGTGGCTGAAAATATTTCTGCAGTTAAGAGGTTCTACTTTAAATAAACATATTCTACATGAAGAAGTCATCTCTGTTGTCTATTAACAATGCATAGAATAAGTTATGTATTTAAAATTATGTATATAAACACATTTTAAATAACTTTTTCTTATTGTATTAAAACAGTAAAACTAACCTAACTTTTTTGTTTTTGTAGTTCTGTCAAATGATATGTAAATGTCAGTTCTGGCTACTTTGATTATTGTGAAGAGATTTTGTAAGAAACCCTTAAAAATTTAACCTTTTCTGATCATTAAAAGTTGAAATTTCAGAGGTTTTTGGCCCCGTTTTTAGAGTGGATTTTAAAAAGTTAAAATTTTAAGGGTTTTTGACCCGTTTTTAGGGTAGATCATAAGAGAAGCGATTGAAATTAGACGAAATATTAAAATTCCGCCGGCTCCAGATGGAACCGCTGCAGAATTAGAAAATCGAAGAAAATTTATTATCACTGATTAATACCTAACGTGTTCCGGAAATTAATTTTCCCGCATGAGCACTTGTTTGTAGTACGATCGAAGGGAAAATGCGAATGCGGGAAAATTTTTCCCAAAAGAGTTAGGTACAAGGTTTTTTGTTGCGAATAACTCAAAATTATTTAAAAGTAAATAATTTGATATTATTAGCATTTTACTATTTACTGGGTTACTGCCCGCATCTGTCACTGCGTTGTTACTATGTTGCCATGGTTTCAAATTTGAAAAATTCTACCACCATTTTGTAATTTTCTGATATAATTTTGTAAAAAATGAGCGATTCCGAAGAATCTTTGACACCACCTAGAATCAAGGAAGCAATATTGAGTTTGTTTCCTCATTTCCTGATTTACTGTGTTCAAGTATCGTTGGGATTTCACTCTTACTTTACGTCTGACACAAGCGTTTGACGTTTTGTGTTTTGTAAACTAATACCAAAATCACAGCGCAATTCCCCCCAGTTTCTCTGACAAAGTGAAAAGCATCGCAGTGCGGAAAATGCGTTTTTCCATGCATCGAGAACAATCGTAAAGTTCCTGTTTTGCTATGAGTATAAAAATTAATTTACCGCACCTATAACATGCGATCGAATACATTTGAGTGTGTCACTTTGGGCAGTATTTTATACGCAGCCAAAAAAGTGACGGATGATAGATATAATATCCGTTGCTTATTGCTTTGAAGTTTATTTGTTAGATTAGGGTGTAAACGTCGTTGCTCAAAAGTCATTTGTGTGGTTGTGTCTATAGTGCTCTCAACATGGCATTGTTTATCAACGCTCACTTAAATTGGAAATATTTTCGATCGGACGTTATTTACGATATTATATAATATTTTAATAACAATGATCTTTATTTACGCAACATAACAATTTGATATTTAAAAAAAACAACATATACACTAAGTAAGAATACATAAAAATGCGAAAATCTAATATAAAGTAGAAAATAAATTTAATATGTGTTTAATGTTGTTTTTAAACTATTATATAGAATGTAGAAGTAAAAATATCTACAATATAAATTGAATATCACACTGTATCTTTCTTTTGAACAGTTAGAACCACAGAGTGTTTTATAAACAGAAGCTTGTAGTGTAAGTGCGTTTCGAATACAGTATTGAGGTACGTAAAAAG
The DNA here is from genome assembly GCA_004193795.1 of Asbolus verrucosus. Lineage (NCBI taxonomy): Eukaryota > Metazoa > Arthropoda > Insecta > Coleoptera > Tenebrionidae > Asbolus > Asbolus verrucosus. Next base: position 3,936 of record QDEB01121850.1, on the reverse strand, counting down.
TAAAAAACAATATTTTTTTTACTGAGACAAAGTCATAGAGTGCGAGGGAGAAGCAAACACCCTCTCTTAAATTTAAGGCTGAATATCGTTCCCCTAGTATGTTTTCTTTTCTACTCAATAATTCATTGGTAAAAGTGAGAATCTGTGCGGTTGGGTCTTTTGCTAATCAGGTGGGCCTTGTATGTACCAGAAAGGGTATTGCAATTAACCGGCTCGTTGTGGCTACATTGTAGTAATTACCATCATGTGTGAAAAAGAGAAAGAAACGGGGAGTGTAAATTCTTCATAGGCTCTTCTAAAGCTACATTTATAATAAAAAAAATTTAAAATTTTTATTATAAAATTTTTTAAAAATATATCATTATAAAGTTCGCTTACACAGTGTTTGTGAGTAAAACATAAATAATATTTACGTATACATTTTAAAAGATGTAATCCAAAATAACTTAAAAAATAATCATATAGCTCGCAATTTAACCCACATTTGATTTGAAACAAAAATAGTTTACAAATTATTTTTGATTTTTTTCTATCCTACTGATAATGGCTGAACAATAATCGAAAATGCTTTCAATGAGAAGAAAATACATGTGTATTAATAAAATTTATTGTAGAACGTTCAATGAAGTCTAACATTCTCACTGCTTTTGAAACAACAGTAAAATATGGAAATTAAAACTTAAATGAAAATCAGTTAAAATGTCAAGATCTTTCACATACTGAACAGTTTCCAATATTTTCATAAATGTTTTGTTAAAATAATATTAATAGAATGAAAGAATTTGTCTTTTAGAAAACGGATAGATTTACACTTTTCTGTATTTCAATTCACATCACATCAATTCAATCACATCGTTTCTCTTACACCAACTATAAATAATTATTAGATCAGATTGAAATTTTATGCATACATCTAAATTATTTATTTTTAGAAATAGCTATTATTAAGTCATCTGCGAAAAGCAAGAATTTAAGATGATCGACGACTTTTCTTATACTCCTATCATTTATATAAAAGAAATAGTAACGGCCTCAAATATCAACCTTGGGAGTTACCTGATGTTGTTGCATAAAATTCTGAAATGTACCCATTGCTATTAATTCAGTACATGATAAAAGAGGGTTACCAAGACCATATGGATGTAATTTTTGTACTAGTCTGCTTTGGCTGGTTAACACTACCGAATGCTTTACAAAAATTAACAGCGTCGACCATAAAAAAGCCTTATTCTAAAGAATTTCAAATGTAGTTTACATATATGTATAAGTGAAGAAGTTCGTAACAGTATATTTTCCAGACAAAAAGCCTTGTTATTCGTCTAACATAGTATTTTAAAAAATAAATCAGTTTTTCTGTAATGAGTTTATCAAAAATTTTTGGAATACAAGACTGAGTGCTAATAAATGTAGTAAGTAACAATTGACACCATTTTTAAAGATTGTAACAGTATAACATATTTTCCAGATTTCAGAAAGAACACTATGAAACAATGACACTAAAAATTATAAGTAGATATAACATCGACATGGCACAGGATTTTTGAAAATTGAGAAGATGGAATCAGAGACATCTCTACATTTCATACTGATATTACCCAGACAATGAGTTAGATCTTCGGTAGTAATACAGAGATTATTGGACGGATTTTTTATGAAACAAATCACTACTGTCAATATAATTGTAAATTTATAAACTGATTTAGAATAGTTTGCAAAATAATAATAATATATGTAGTTTACAGTGCTAAAACCTTCGTGCAATCTGTACAGTTTATTTATAAAGTTGGCCAATTTTTTATCGTACTTCCCCTTAAAGACCGTTGTATGTGAAAAATACAAAATTTTCACCAAACATAAATAATTTAAAAGCTTCTAGGTCATAAAACAACATCATGATAGGAAAAAATATATACTCTAAATTTTACCTACCATGGCTTTTAGAACGAAATTTGCGCTTGTGTGATAAATCATATATTTGATATTCTCTACAATATTTCCGAAGTTATACTTGAAAAAACAATTAAGAATTATTGCTACAGATGAGTAATTTAAAATGTCGTAAGCATAATATAAAATCTTTGCTTGATTCCAGAGGTTGAATGTATGCGAGTGTTCTTAAAATAAAACTAAAAGGAAGGGCAGTAGAAGCATGAGTAAACCAAAAATGAAAATCTACGATGGTATTCAAAACATGGATTTACTTACTGCTTGGTCGATTAGGAGCGTTTGAGAATTGTCTTGAAATAACTATCCTTATTCGTTCCGTAATAAGTCCTGCGATATGTTCCTTGTCAGCTAGTGAAAAGCAACAATCTAAACAAATCGAGGTAATCTTCGGTGATGTGTGTGTGCAACGCGCCCACTGGAAGAACTCGGGAACAACGACATGATACAAGGGGTCCGCTTTAGGCTCTTGTATCGCGGGGAAACGAAGGAAATAATTTGTAGTGGCCGAAGTGATATATGAATTCATGCTTATAAAGTAATCACGGCCTCTGCGACACTCCAAGGATTTACTGGAATGTTTGTTATGTTAACTGGACACGTTGAATGCATTCGTTAACCAGTGGTTGTTATTATTCACCGCTATGTTGTAGATTAGTCAGATCAAAGGGATAAAAACAAAACGTTGCGTGGTTAAATATCACCCATCGTCGATTTGTCCATCTATTCGATTGCCAAGCCCCTTTGCCCACCTTACAGTTTTTCACTAATTAGCCTCAGAATTAAATTTGTCAGAGCACCATGTGATGGTAAGTATTTTTTACTACCGCATAAATTCCACGTTTAAGTGCAGTGAACCCTCATCCTCTGATAACACTACTTAACACTATCTTCGATTATCGTACAAGCAGTAAAATACCTTTTTATTTACATACACACGAAGGTAAAGAGTGCAGTGTAGGACCGGATCAATTAGAACCTACATGATACAATTCAAAATAAAAATTTTAATTTTTGTGTTTTCTCTGACAAATACACAATTACTAATTCGTTTGAATTTTGAATTAATTTGTCTTAATGAACTTTCCAACAATGATTTTATAAAATTACCAATATCAACTAAAATATTTTTCAAAATTTACGTCTCAAAAAAGGTAAATTCAACAAACTCATAATGTTTGAATTGATTTCCATAAATAAGAGAAGAGGCACACATAATCTGCATTAGTATTTTCATTATGTTGATATGAAAAAACTGTGTGCTGTATTATAGTGTCATCATTTATAACGTAACTGTTGTCGTTGTTTTAGAACCGAAATAACTTGTAAAAGCACATCAAAATGTATAAATTTTTTTCTTGTATTTATTTTTTCTATTTCTTATATTTAATAAAACAGAATTAATGAAAATAATCAAATCAGGTCACGGCAAAATTGGTAAGCTGAGAAAACACGTTTAAAATTTATTATAAAAGCCTGGAAGTCGGAGCGTGTGGATCTTTAAACTCGGTGGATCTTTGATTTGTGTAGATCTTTGAAATTGATTTAATTTATTTAATCTGGGTGCAGAATCTGCATTTAAGATTAGCGCACTCGCATTATTTTGCACGTATTTTCATGTGAAATGACAATTCGAATTATATAGGGAAGTTTGTAATTGAATTTGGAAAAAAATAGAAATGCCCACTGTTTATTAATCTAAAAATTTGGAAAACTAATAACTCAGGCGCTAAGTAAGCGATCATGATTTTCTTTCTTTTGTTTGCCTCCATTCGATGTTTGTGACAAACTGTCAAAATTTCATCGTGTTATCTTAATTAATAATGAAGGGGGCTGTACGCCCCCCACAACCCTTTGAGCTATATTGCCCATTATCGAACTTAGATCTACGAATTTGACAAAGATCCGTACACAAAATTTGAACTCGATAGGTCAAAGCGTTCTCACGTAATCGACGTGATGTCCTAGAGGGCCAGCCAGCGAGCGAGCGAG
>QDEB01121840.1:0-26624 GCA_004193795.1 Asbolus verrucosus | reverse complement strand
TTTTTTTTTTTTTGAAAAATGACAAAAAGTATTTCTCTATATGTTTACTGGTGTTAATATTAAACTGATTTCAGGAAATTGAACAGAATCACTACATTTGAAAATACATATTCGACTCTAATCTCACTGTTTTGTTGCTTTTGATTTTACCAGAAATGACACCAATTTTTGTATTTTAAATACCAATAAACAGGAACTTCATAATAACAACCTAAAAGTTTGAAAATAATCGGTACATAACTTGATGTGAGAATAAAATTCAAACTCCGCACATATCAATAAAGTGATTTTTGCTCAATGGACAAATTTCCACCAAAGTGGATAATAAATATGGGGAATGAGCCTGATTTAAGTAACACACAGTAATAGTAATAGTAGGAGTAATGAGATCTCATATTTTAAGTTACTTCAAGTTGATTTCTAATTAGTTCAGTTTCCCTTAAAATTAACAAATCTGATGTGAGACTAGAAAATAATGTAAACTTTTTCAAAATTATCCATTTTCGGTTAGGTAAGTGCTTATACACAGACAACTTTTAAATAGGCCTGTGTCCACCCAGACCCATTTTGCTTCTCATACAAATAATTAATGAATTTTAATGAAATTCGAGGTAGTGTTAAGTAATGGTCTTTCAAGAGAAACAATAGTGCGGCTTTTGCGGTGGTTTGGTCATATTCAGAATAATTTTAATGTGTTTTTGTTTTTATAATCCAAAGTGAAATATCATTTTACCAACAGTAACACTTAGTCATAAATAATATCAAATGTTTGCAACTCTCAATTAATTATTCCTGATGTTTGGTTTATAATGTAAGCATATAACGTAACATTTTTTTTGTATGTTGTTACGCAAATATTGTTGCAGTCCAACAAAATTACCTTCTCCGAAATAGTAAAAGAGCTTCAACAGAAATTAGACAAATGAAAATGTACCATTAACACCCCAAGGAGATAATAAGGGTCGCAATATCTCTTTTTCAGCCACAATAAGAGCTACAAAATATACAACATGTCGAATATTGGACAGGAGTCAATTTACATGCTACAGGCCTCTCAGGCGCCATTACCGCAGTCTAATGGCAACAAAGAGTAGAGTGCAAAGGTTAGAAGATCACTCAGCTTGGGAATATCGTCTCTTTCACCTACAAATTCTGCCTGTACACTGTTCTAATTATAGACGAAAAAAATTATGTTATAAGAGCACACACCCACCACCACAATAATTTGATATTTAGATGAGGGAATTGGAGAGTACTCTTCAATTGGCCAACTCTTACTGCACTGGTCAACGGTTTGCAAAATTTATGTTTTTAGTGTTGATTCGATAATTTTTACCGTGAAATATCGTCAGTTTCAAGGGCTGCCAAACATCGATTTTAGAAAAATCAAAATTATGACCAGTAGTTGATATTTTTGAATCTTCATTAAGAGCATGCTTGGCACAATGTCAAACGTTTACGTGGAACCGGAAATGCAATTAGAGTCTTAATAGCATGTACACACAAAGCAAATATTAATTGGTTTACAACATCTTTAAAAGCCAAGTTTATACAGGCTGTTCAATAGCAACTCCACAGTAACTTTTTGATTTATGACGTCATTTCAATTAAGCTGACTATGGGGACTGTTCTAAGGCTGAATGGTGGATATATATACAGCATATATAACGGAATCCAAATTGTTAAAAAAATATTTTTTTATTAAACATTCTTTTGTCATTTCTCTGTCACTACTACTTTATAAAACTGATTGTTTTTTAATCTACAACAAAAATGAGAGTTTACTTTGGAAATAATTATGAAAGTGGACTAAGTTTAGTAGTGAAGCTCAAAAAAGTTTATCATTTTGTCAGAAATAAAAAAAAATCCACGTGGAAACATTGTAAAAGTTCTCAGAGACTATTGAGGGTTAGAAAGTTTCATCCTTACAAAATGTCTTTGCAGCAAAAAGTTCGTGATAGACATTTTGAACGTAGACTTGTCATTTAACGACTCTACTTACAGAGGAAAACAACAATTATAAAAACTTCGTCTTACTTCCGACGTGTCAACATTTTAAAGTAATCGGAATGTCAATAGACACAAGCATGCCCTACTGGGCCGTCGAAAATCCGCGGTGAGGCGTCACGTGGCCAATTAAAGAGTTTCAAACTAGGCACATCTGGAAGCAGTAACCCTCGTTTAATCTTAAATTTCTTCCTTACTTCGAATTTTACTAAATCATTAAGTAAATAAGCTGTATTTAAAATACTTTTTCATATTTTATTTAAATAGGAACCCATGATTAAAATTGTATCCACTAAATACATTAGATCGAAAAATAATAATATTTATACAAATAACATTTTAGTTTGGAAAACTTTAAAATATTGCAACTGATGATAATAGATTTTTCAAAATTTTCCAAAATGTAAATTTTTAATCCAACCTGTCAACTCTTCCATTTAAAGTATCAGAACATGTAATACTTTTCTTATGTGCGCCAGAGGGCGCTATACGATGTATTTATTGTATTATACTAATCGGTGTATTTGATATTTTCAATAAAATATAATATTATACCCTGTGTAGAAGATGTTTTTTAACGTTTTTAATTCTGAAAAAATAAGGTCGTTAACAATACAAGAATGCTGTTCACTTTTCATAAGCTTCTTATATGCCCCTTTTTAAATGTAAAAAATGTTTTTTTCGCAAAAAAGGTTTCATAATGAAAAGGAAATGCCCAAGATGAGATAAAATAAATTGTATAAGCAGTACTTGAGGGCTTCGTGAAAGAGAACCAGCAAAAATATTTCCGTTATTATCGTTATAAATTATAAATTCCAGAAAATATGGATCGTATGGTTGCGTTATTGTAGTACAATAAAAGACGGTTGGTTATGTTAATCGCTTTTGTTGATAAGATAACAATGTTTGATTGCAGTTATAGCATTTAAACATTAATTTTCAACTTGCAGTGTATATATCATCTATGTTGAATTCAAACACGCATTTATGTTGTGTTATTGATTGACAAAACAAGTTAATATGGTAAATAGAAGTCAAACAGTCCTACAAATATTTGCCGGAGACTCACATTAAAGCGACTTAATTAATCACACTCTCATTAAAAAAGTTAAATAAATGAGTATTGAAAAAATTAGTACGACAGCCAATGAAATAATTAAAAAATAATTGACTGTATCATTCAGTTTGAAGTTGAGGAGATTTTGTTAAATTAAAAAAGATTGCTCGCGTTCCACCTCCCACTTGAGTTAGCATTGGGGTTCTTTTTCCTCCTTAAATTTCAAATTTTTAAGGGGTGTCATTTTTACTGGGTATTAAGATCTCAGTGTCATATTTAATAAGTTTGATACGCTCTAAATGTGGAATTTTCGTGTCTCTTCGACCGGTCGCACACAAAACGGATTAACTCGCTCTGTATTTTTAACTTTTAATTGGGAATTTCATTGCAAAAATGCCTACACCGTTAATTGAGATTTTAATTTTATTATAAATTATTGTACAGAAAAGTGCACTTGTAATAAACGTCAGCAATTACATAAAGTAACCATACGCATAAAGCTATAATTAGCTCACGAAAGAAAAACGCAATAAGCGGTAATTGCAACCCAGTCTTGACATAAAAAGTGCCCCAGAACTTGAACTTTGTTTTCAATAACATTTACTTTATCTTAAACAGATTTTTGTTTATGGAAAATAGTTCAGTTTTGTGATGCTTAAATAAAATTTTGAAAAATGATCACATTTTTCTTACATAAGAAACGTTAAAACCGACTGCATCCTACGATTAGACTAAAATTGACTTAAGTGGATCGTGTTTCTCAAAAATGACGTAACTTTATTTATATGGAAATCAGTGGTATTTATTAGCGGTTAACCATAGAAATCCAACTTCACCCATGTGAATGGTGAATAGTATCAAATAAAATTACGATTTTTTCAAAATTGTTATATTTTTAGAATCTTGGATCTTCCATTTAAACCGATATTCAATAAAGTTGATTTATATTTACTTTTTCGTTAAAATTTATTTCATTTTTCAAATTCTTTTTAATAAATTTTTGTAAATAGTCACCTAATAGTCAAAATATTTCAAAAAATACATTCTGGGAGTCTTTTTTTTTTTCAATATTGTTTGTCTGCATCGAAGGATCTGAAGTTACTGAACATTATCGCCGGTAGTATACATGAAGTATCCATTTGACTTTCCTTATTGATCCATATTGATACAGTATAAGCCTCTAGTTTAAATATCAGACATGTTCTTTTAAGTGGTGGAAATTTTGTTGTAGTTGCGGTGTTTGAATAGAAAGGATGGGTCTTCAAAGTTGGTCTAATTTGTGTGTAAGTTTGGACACTGTTTGTCGTAATAAACTTAGTAAAATGAAGAAACTTCTGAAGCGAGTTGTTTCAGTTCCGTCTCTACATAAAAAATTCTGAAAGCAGTTTTTTACACGTCATATAGAAATTGTAAAATTGATTTTCAAGTCGTTTAGACATATTTTTGCGTCAGTTTGCGAAGCTTGTTTCCTTGTAAGTAAAATAAGGAAGATAAAGGAGAGAGCTCGAGCTAAACATGATTCGTGTGTCATTCCTTTGTATGAGGGGTTATGCAAATTTCAGTGTTTCTGGCCCTTTGTTTAAGCTTTAAGGTGATGGATCTAGGTATTAAATAATACTGTAGCGTAACATGAGATCAAGACGAGTTACCTAAAAGAGGGATTCACGAGGTTATTTATTAAACATTGTCGTATATTTGCGAAGCTTTCATATGTATATAAAAGAGCCGACTCGATAATATCATGACATCAAAAAGCAGATATGAAAGATTATCAAAGCAAGCCAAAATTGTAGAAACACAAAATAGGAAATTGAAGAGGGAAAGTGAACTGAAAGCAAATGTGAGCATGACCCAATCGAGGAAGGGCTAAAATCGACGGAAAAGTAAACTACAAAGAGAGAACATTTCACCGCACAACATCCATATAATAAGCGACCTAACAGAAATAATGGAATATATCTGCAGCAGATAACTTCTGAATTAAACATTCAAAAATACTGAAACCTGTTACATGTTTCGTTTCAGAATATTCATATAAATGAAACACCACATCATTCTCTGAAAGAGGTGCGGAATCGATAAAAATTTATCACGAATTCGGTCTAGATCAGGATCGAGTTTGAATTGCAAAAGTTGAAAAGTGATCAACAAGATCTCCACTATACACACATTTCCAAAGTATCATTGATTGTAGAGAAATAATAGCCCGCAGCTCTTCTTTGTCAACTTTCATGTTACATCGATATATTACACTCATCAATTTGACATTTATTCTTACTGTTATATATTTTTTTCCAGGGAAATTTATTTCTAATATAAATTTTGTTGAAAAGATTCACGCCAAAATGTAATCTACCGTCTCCGTCGCATGCCAATTGGGAAGAGCTTCTATTTTCGTTTTTGATTTTCCAACATCAACAAGGTTAAAATTTTGAATTCCTCATCAAATACGCAATTTAATTTATTTTTTAGCTCTCAAAGCAGCCGCTGCCACTTTGTTAGGGAATGTAACTCCGTTAAGTGAGACTACTTTATTTATATAAATTAAGAGGAAATTCAACATCAAATTTTTAATTATCTACTTCAAAAAATCCATTAGGCTATGTACTTTCCGGTTTGTTAAAAACACTTTAATTTTTAAATGTTTTCTCTGACAGTTTTATAATAACAGCCCGACAAGACGGTTGTTTTACCAAATCTGCGACGCCGGTAAAAAATCTGAATTCAAACACTGATTTAAATAACATCGCTTTTTGCTTTTATAATTCAACATCTAAAAAACATGAAAAGTACCATGTCATGTTACGTCTAAATGTCCGCTGAATTTAAACGGAACTCGTTACGAAAACGGGAGGAGCAAAATCAATAATTTATCACTGAATCATTATACTTTCCGACGGAAAAAGTACGTTAAGGTAGGCTCAGGAGCAGAAGCTCATGTCTGAGCTTACGTCTTGAACGTCACTCAGTTGTCAGTTCAGTGATATTTCGATCAATTTGCGGGACACAATTTTTTTCATATGTGTCTTAACGGATTTTTTCCAGATTTCTGCAGCTGTGAAAAGGATTTGTCGCGATAATGTGTGTGAAGAAAACGTTGACATGTCTGAATTACGCAAATGCTTCTAGGCCGAACGGAACAAAGGAATTATAATTCGGCAGAAGGTGTGAAATCGATAAAAACACATCGGAATATTTGGACTGGTAAATTGCAGAAGTCGGACGAAGATCTCGGTATTTCCAGTCGTACACGTCTTAAGGTCCGAGTTTCCGACAATATCATTGATTGGGGCGAAGCCCACTGTTTTTCTTTGTCTTCTAACGTTGTAGGAGGATGTAAATAAAGTTTGGCTGTTTGAGAAGTTGATGAGGGGTTAATTTCGCAAACAAGTTGATGGTCAGTCGGGTCTGATCCCGATAATGCCGGAGGAAGGATTTAGGCTCTGCGGAGGTCTTCCCAGGCTGAGGATGTTAAAAAACGAGTACTCGAGGCGGGTCTGCGAGGTAGGCAGGTGGCCGTCTCCGTGGCGTCTTCGCCCCTGATCTTGCGATGATGGTCGAGGAAGCAGAGGATGGATTTATGTTGAGCGGTCGCTTAGCAATACTGGGATGGCAAGAGGATGCTGTCCGGCCGGTCGGCGAGGTGGGCAGGTGCGTGCGGTTTGCTGGCGAGAAACCGTCCCTGTGGCGTCGTCGACAGGTGTCGGAGTGGAAGTGGAGAACTGGAACACGGAGTTCGGGAGCACGGGAGTACGGGAGCTGTGGTACGGGAGCAGCACGATTGGCCCCGGATCCGGGCCCGGGGTCGGGGGCGGGCGGGTCGGATCCGGGCTGACGGCGGCGGCAGGGATGCTGCGCTGGACTCAGCTTCAGTAACTCGGCGGCGGCAGCGGCGGTCGGAGTCGCGCATCGTGCTGGAGTTGGCCCCCGTTCAGCGCACTCGGTGAATGCCGGCCACCCGCCATGTCCGCTCCCGCTGGCGAAGATGACTGCAAGGCCCCAGCGTCCCCTGCTGCCAAGCCGGTCGCCGACGGCCACTGCTCTCCAGCGAAGGGAACAGGTACGTGGGGCCGCCGGCCGGGGCCGCGGGCCGCCCGTATCGATTGCCACCGCCCAGCCACGGTGCTCGGCTAACCTACATTCGCACCCGGCCTGCCCCGGCCCGATCGCCCCGATATCGATCTCCTCTTCGGATCTCGCGCTCTGCCCCAGCACACCTGGACACCGGCGTCGACGGCCCCACGCGGCCGCCGCTGCGCAGCCGGGCTGCGACCTACGCCAACCTGCCTCCGCGTGCTCCCGAATACACCCGCGCGCGACTCGCGTGCACTCCCATCGCCACTCATGCCCAAAACTCGCCATCTCCGTCAGAAAATTCAGACTGCCCATGTACAGAGCCCGCATTCCGACGCTAGACCCTTTCACGTATAAATAACTTATCGATCTACCCGTTCGTGATAAGGCTCTACACCTCATTTTGAGACTGTTCAACATGCATCCGAATAACCCCAAATGCAAGGTCAAGGCGCGAATGCTCTGACCCACTTGCATTTTCAAAAAACCTTTCGTTTTCTCCACGCAACGAGAGCCCCCCGATCAGCCAAAAAAATTTGAAAAATCCGCTAATTATCATGCCGGTCACAAATTCGATTACAAATGGAGTGTGCGGCTCCACCAAGTAATTAAAACAAAATGATTCTGTTAAAAAACGTTTAAGCCAATTAATTTCCGGGTCAATCAAGCTGAACTAAATTAATTGTCATGTTGAGACTTAGCAAATTAATGCCCCGCTTAATAACTTTGTTATCGCAAATTTTATTGACATTACAACAAAACCGTTTTATCTATACTTCCCCCGTTCAAACAGATTATATATCGCTCATATTTTACGAAGGGGGCATATTCGGAATTTATCTATCACGCATGGTAAACAATGTCAGTAGTACCATTCGAGTAAAATTAGATATTCAGTGGTATCAACAGAAGAAAGAAATTCAAATTTCCTTTGTAGGAAAATGTTAAAGTATCAACGGAAATGGATGTTCAATCCGAAGTTGTGAACGATGTCACGAGGGAAGGGACTCGTTGACCGAAATTCCCTCAAAAATCAATATTTATTTATCGAGTCTTTGACAGAGCTTTTTGGGATATGTTAGCAAATAAACGGGGGCGACATTTCAAAGTAATCCATTGCCGTTCGATAATGAGGCCTCATTAAGCTCTACAAATGACAATTTTGCAGAATTCCACTAAATTATCAACTATATAATGAGGATCTAAAAATAACCCCTGGAAATGGCTAATTTGTTACGCCATTAATTTAAGTTCTGTCTTGTCAGTGCGTTTGCATCCAGAATTGTGATACTTTTAATAAAATTAAGTAAATTAGATTAATTCGTAAAAGCTCTGGAATTCCTTTATATATCTAAGTATCTACATTGAAAGCTCCATTGTGTTTTATTTGAATTGTTTGCATACCTTGAATTTTCCAGAATTTAATAACATTACACAGAATCGCGAGGGAAGTTTTCCCTTTAAAGAAACTCGGCTCCAACAGCGTCAAAAATTATTTCAGTTGACATGACAGCTTTTTATTAAAACAACACTCGCTGACTTCCAAAAGTGATTGAAAATTTTTAATTGCGCTTGGGAACGATCGCTCGTTTTTATGAGCACATGTGGCACTTAGCAAATAATCAATAGCATAAATGAATCTGCGAGAAGAGGGTGGAGATTTTTGTTTGTAGGTCATGCCTCGATGCAAACTTTGACCCAGAAACGCAGCGGGGACGAAAATGTTTCGTTATAAATGCAGCCACATCAACGGCGCTTTTTTAATCCCTCCACTTCTGCGGCGGCTAAATCATTGAATCGTTGAATAATGAATGCGTCGTGCCCATTACTCAATTAGTGTCTATTTGCCACGGTATCGCCCTTTTCGTTACATGTTTGCCTAGGTCTTCCTTAATCCTCTTCTGGGGTTGCCGGATCGATGAGCCTGCGTAAGGCGGTAAAGGCCACGAAAGAGAACACGTCGATTTCGAGTAAGCTTTTTATATTTCGTGATATGCATGCTCTCTTCTGACGAGGTCTGTTCCGCCCCGGCAATCCGAACGGACATAAATCACAATATTTTAAGATGGGCTACATAACTACATAACCCTTCTTGTTTATTGATTTTGCCATTTTTAGATTAGATAATAGCCACACATATGCATCGGTACCTATAAACGGCGACGCAATTCAATACTCCATACGTCATCCGCAGCCCGACCCCTCGCAAGATAAATAGACCCCTTTATGCCCACAGAGAACGCAATTATAAAAAGCGAAAGCAGTCGATTTAAATTTAGAATATGATGAAATTAATTTTGCTTCGTGGTGTGCTTTGTACCATCACTTTATTCCATTTGCAAAATTAACATGATCAAAAGCTTTCTCTTCTACATCAATTGTTTATAAAAACACCCTTCACATACAGCTCATATTTAACATGAAATGCGAAGAAATTTGCATTTTAGCGAGTTCTAAAGCTTTTTGTTACATTATCAACTCGTTTCGGCTCAACGAGTGGGATTACCACCGCTCTTTATCTTAAACGGTACTCCTCCTTGTAATCCTTTACGCGTGGCTTCGAAATCGAACTCACCACTCGGATATCTCGGAGATGGGGTAAAGCGATGAAACGTTTCGAGATGTATTTTTAAACTTCTTAACTCGCCCGCCTGCAAGTTCGCCAGATTTGTCGCCACTCGAAAATGTAGCGTTGGGAGTTTCCAAAGGCCCGATAAAAAAAGTGAACATCAAACAAGAAGCGTCTCCAATGTTTGGACAAGATTTTCAATTTTGATGCAGCAATATTACTTACGTTTTTCTCGTTGCGAAAAAAGATAAATTGATTGTGGAAACTCGGATTTGAGTATCAGTCTCTGAGTGGGTTGTTTTATTAATATTACCTTAAGTTGCTTTAGCGGTTCGAATAAGAAAAACAGTACAAAGCCCACAAACAAACTTCCAACAACTTTCTTCACGCAGACTCTCAAAACAACTCGAAATAAAATTAAAACGGCCTGCTCCCGCATAAATTTCCATATTTAATGTCATTTGCTTTTGTAATGCGGGATTATTGCTAAAATTTTGAAAGGTATTCAATTTAAAAATCAAATCTTGTCGGTTTTTTATACGTACATTTTCGACATGTCTAGAAATAAATGCCAAACATAAATCAAAGTTCCTGTGGACGCCCACAAAATTACAGTTACGCAAATATCGCCAGATAATTATAAAACGTGCCACAAATATTTGGCAATAAATGGCCATCGACACTACATAATGTTATAATTTCACGCTCCGCATGATTAATCTGTTGTCGATCCTGTTGAATTATGAGTTGTCATTAAATTTTATTAGTTTCGCAAACCTTTTTGGAAAATCCAAATTTTGCAACCGGTTACAGGGGTACTGTTTGAACGTGACGACATAATTAGGTACATCTGCGACGTTTAAAAATAATTATCAAACCTCACGTCGTTGAAAACAGAAAAAATTTGCCCTCAAGAACAAGTGACGAAGGAGTTTTTTAAATTTATCGAGTAATCTGGAAAAAAGTGGATTTCGAGATGATCTGGCGATTTTGCGTGTTAAAAACCAGTTTGACGTTGGGGGTCGTTTGAAAAACCAAAATGCGAGGAGCGACGAAAAAGAATTCTTCCATTTCCATCCATCGATTTTAACGAGTAAATCGGGGGGGTTCCCGACGGAAGACGTCATCTTCTGTCGCATCTAAAACGCGAATTAATTAACTTTAATAATTAAACTCGTTAGGTTATCGCCGCTTTTCTTTCGCGTCTGGCAATGTTGTCAACATGGAAAGTCCATTCTTGGGTTAATATTTGTTCTCCTTTTTCGCGAGGATTAAAAATGATATAACGACGTGAAAATTGTCGGTCGGTTTGTCATGTTATTTAAATTGGGTATAAGGGTTCACTCCCGGGAAGCCCCTCTGCCAGATGTTGTAACAGGAATTTACATCTTCTGACATGGATTTTAATTATGACGAACTAAACGCAGATAAATGTTTCCAGAAACAACAACACGCGAAATGTACATGCAGCCAACATTAAAGCAACATAAGTCTTCTTCGACTTGACTTTAATTTAGAAAGATTACTCTCGCGTACGCTATTCAAACTCATCCTCGGCTCACGATCAATCATTTTTTTGTGAAAATTCGCATTATAATAAATTAAAACACTTGAAATATCACATTTTATCATCGCTCCATTTTCCAGAGTGTTCGCAAAAATGACTGGAAATCAATAACAGGTTTTTGATTTATTGAAAAATATTTGTTCAGTTCGAGGTGTGGTGGAAAAAATTGCCGATCCCTGATGCCATTGTACTTTACTTAATTGCAAAGCGCAGAGGAGTTCTTCTTGGCAATTTTGACAGTCCAATTTGGCCTTTGAGATGAAAACTAATTTGTCATATAAATTGTTACATCGATTAATCGACAGAAATGTACTCAGAGATATCCTGACATAAGCAAATAAATTTCATGTTTTATTTATTACACTGGAAAGTTTATTGTTTTGTGAATTTGTTCAGGTGTATTTGAATAAATAAAACATCGATATTGGTTCGGTTCTTCCAGCGCTTTAAAAAAATCCGGGAATCGAGTTCAGATTTGGAATTCATGAAGCTGGGAATTAATTCGAGGGGGTGGAATTTTTCTCAAATTGTTTATTTTTCATTTATTTCGCCGCTTCCAAAGGCTTCTTAAACCGAGCATCGCAAAAGATTTTACCATAAAAGTGTCAAGGATGATGTGCAATAATTCATCCTTTTATTTTAAAATTTCATTTTTACAAACATGCTGCTAATATACTAATGGAACCACAGTTAACTTACCCTGGTAATGTCATAAGTGATAAGATACACAATCTTAATTCAATAATCTTTTATTTCGACACGAATAACAACTACGGTAAATACAATTTCAATTAAGGATTAAAGAGGATCGGTCTTAATTTAGCTATCTTGAAGAAGTGGATCAATGCCAAGAGAATAAAAATAAATCAAAATACAGGAAAACATACAAAAATAAACTTCTTTGTACAGACAAGATTTTCTTGCAAAATCATCGCTTCGCTTAAAATACTCTCAAATTCGATATAATTTAGCCTCGAGGGCTTCGCTCCACTTTCTATAAACTTAATAAGTTCGCCATTAAGAAAAAGTTATATACAGCGAATTTCGTCGCATTAAATATTTTAGCTGCTTTCCTTGGAAGAAGGAAAAACAAGAAAACTTTATCCCCTCCTCTAAAAATTCTAAAATTATTATTTACTTCATTTATCGGTTTACATTAAGCTGAATATTACATAAGCCAGGATTATCCGACTAGGCTTAAGCCAGCGATAATAACTAATTGACAGATGATTGCCTCATGTCCAATTTTTTATAGTGCAAATATCATACATTTATGGGTCATAATTTTTTATGCCTTTTCCCACATATTTTTTATTTAGCATAATTGCACAAATAACTTTTTTTTGACATTTAAATGAACTAAATAATGCCGCGTTATCAAGGATAATCGACTATTTAATATAAATTTATGCTTATTATACGAGAAAAATAATCTCGTCGTCGCTTTGAATACTAAGGTGAAAAGTAGCCATAAAAAGCAACGTGTTATCAGAATGTTTACGTGCTAGTATTCCATTTCTGTTCATTAATATTGACGCAATCATTTTTTTCAATTACTTATAAATTATTCTTATTTTGAACATGAAGCAAAAAGCAATGAATTTTTGATCAAAAATCGTCTATAATAAGAATCTGGTACAGACGTGATGCAAATTTACTGAATGAGCTTTAAATTGGTGGAAAATTACAGATTTATGCCTCTCTCTCACTTGAGTGTTTAGCTTTTGACTGCATATGATGAGTTGTTGACGTTTATATTACAACTTCAACTCCGTTTTATGATGAATGCTTTCAATACGAACCGCAAATAAAAAAACCAACCCGTGTTGAATAAAGCGCCCCACACCAGTTTCGTGGCGTGTGTGACAAACTTTAAATTGAAACTGTAACTTATTAAAGTTTGACGTATACTTCAATATCTATAACTATTTTGGTGATTGTGTATATTTATTTTCTGGCAACTTTTCGCGATGAAAATAGACTTTCTAATCAAATGATGCAAATCATCTATTTTACATATTGCGGAGTGCTAATAAGTTTACCTATAACGGAGTCAAGGTGGTAATTTACCGCTTGCACCGAAAAAAACTTGTAAATTACAATTTCACTCTCGACTTGTCTCGATTCTTCTTTTGCAACTGAGGTTTCACACACAGGTGGTTCAAAATTCCACTGCAATATTTCATAGTCGGAGTTTGTCAGGCACTAAATCAAAATAATCGAATTTCAGTTAATCATTCTTAATTTCGGATAATGACTTAAAATTAAAAATAAATCTTAATCCGAATTAAATTCGTAAATGATTAAAGGCTCATCGTATATAGCTTGTGCGAAAAGCTGTTATCAACCATTAATAATTCGCACCTTTCATAAACTAGAAATCGAGCTGTAAACCCCTACTGAAATGAACATCTGTTCAGATTTAGTATAATTTATGAATCATGAATAAGAGGTTTTACAATATCCCGTTTACTGAATTACGTAATTAATAATGTTATGATGCTTCACTAAATTAACTACGGATTTGGAGAAATCACACGATGTGGGGATATAGAGCTTAAGAAAAATTCGAGCATCGACCGATATCCATAAATCATCCGTTTTTCTGTTTTGACCGGTTTCCACTTGAATTAAACGGAAATTTCGCATCGTAAATATGCGTGCACGTGTGCTAATAGTATAGTATAGGAACTGTTATAGTGAAGGATGACTTACGGAAGCCTAATGATTCTACTGCTCGCTCAAATGATGTTGCAATAACTTAACAACAGATGAAATGTCCATCGTAGGCGAAGACGTTTGATTTAAGAAGTCATTCTTTATCATGGCGCTTCTGATAATATAGTAGTTGATGAAGGTGTAGTAATTTGTCAGATGACGTGGATCTGTTTTGACCGGTTTTGGCTTGAATTAAGCGGAAATTTCGCTTCGTAAACATACGCGTCTGGTAATAGTATGATGTAGGAACCGTTTAGTGAAGGATGACTAATGGAAGTCTAATGATGTTACGATAATTTACAACAGATGAAATCTCCATCATAGACGAAAACGTCTGATTTAAGAAGTCATTCTTTACCATGGGGTTTCTAATACTATAGAAGTTGAAGAAGTGTAGTAGTAATTAGTGGGATGACGTGGTTGCAGGAGATGGTGCCGAAGAACAACCTTTCGTTTCGGAGAAGATGTCCGGGTACGAGACGAACTTGTACCTCTACTCCGAAGAGATGGAGGACAGACCCAGGATATCTACCCTGATAAGTTCGTTGGCAAACTATTCGAACACCATTCCTCCGGCATCCAATGA
Organism: Asbolus verrucosus; assembly: GCA_004193795.1. NCBI lineage: Eukaryota > Metazoa > Arthropoda > Insecta > Coleoptera > Tenebrionidae > Asbolus > Asbolus verrucosus. The sequence goes on along the minus strand of QDEB01121840.1, from coordinate 12,046 downwards.
CCCCGATGCGCGACCGGCCGGTGGAGGCGCCCGTATGGGTACTCTCATCGGCGTCTATCTCCCCTGTATCCAGAACATTTTCGGCGTGATTCTTTTCATTCGATTAACGTGGGTGGTAGGCACTGCGGGGGCGTTACAAGGCTTCCTCATCGTATTATGCTGTTGTTGCGTTACTATGTTAACAGCCATCTCCATGTCGGCCATCGCCACCAACGGTGTGGTGCCTGGAGGCGGCAGTTACTTCATGATATCCCGGTCACTTGGACCCGAGTTTGGCGGCGCTGTGGGTATGTTATTTTACACGGGGACGACGTTAGCGGCGGCCATGTATATCGTCGGTGCCGTAGAAATTGTTTTGGTAAGTAGTGTTCTCGACTTGGTCACGATTCGAAGTCTTCACTTTTCTGGGACGTGTTTTCCAGACTTACATGGCTCCTGGGTTATCAATTTTTGGGGACTTTACGAAAGATCAGGAGGCAATGTACAACAATTTCCGGGTATATGGATCTGCTCTACTCGTGGTGATGGGAACTATTGTGTTCATCGGTGTCAAGTTTGTCAACAAATTTGCCACAATTGCTCTTGCATGCGTCATCTTCTCCATACTGGCTGTGTACATTGGAATATTTGTCAATATCAACGGCAATGATAATTTGCAGTTAGTATAACCGTTAAGCACATACTGTTCACCTTCTTCTTGCATGGACTTCTTATCCTGTCCCGTCACGCCACCCAAAATTGCACGTACCATATACCTAACAAGCCCCATAGTTTCCGGCATCTGTTGTTAATTGGTGTTGCTTTTGTAGTTACCTTGACACCCTGGACGTGTCTATTTGTAAATGTTGAAGAGCAAATAACTAAATGTTGTAGAAAGGTTTTAACCAAAATTTTGTTCAGAACCTATACTGAAAACTTCTACTCTTGCAGCATGTGTGTCCTTGGAAACAGATTATTGCGAGTCGAGTCTATAAGCGATTGTCATAAAAATGCCAGTGGCCCTTTGAATGACTTATTTTGCCCAAACGCATCCCTTCCTTGCGATCCGTACTACGAAACTCATGAAGTGCATATTGTGCGTGGAATCAAAGGGCTTTCATCTGGCGTGATTTTGGGTAGACATTAGACAATAATTCAAAAACCAACACCAAACATTTTACTTTTTAGAAAATATTTACGACAGTTTTCTGGAATCAGGGCAATACATAGCCGTAGGAAAAGATCCCGAAGATATTGAGCCAATGGACGAAAAAAAGAAATACAATCAAGTGACAGCTGATATCACGACAACCTTTACAATTTTAATCGGAATATTTTTCCCTTCTGTAACTGGCATTATGGCCGGATCTAATCGTTCGGGTGACTTAGCTGATGCCCAAAAATCTATACCAATCGGAACAATTTGTGCCATTTTAACCACGTCGACTGTGTACTTATCATCTGTGATTCTTTTCGCCGGTACCGTCGACAACCTTCTGCTTAGAGACAAGTTGGTATTTTTTGTTGTAGACCCGACACCCGCTAACTTGAACTATTCGTTTTAGATTTGGTATATCTATAGGAGGTAAATTAGTTGTAGCCAACATGGCTTGGCCAAATCAATGGGTAATATTGATAGGATCATTTCTTTCCACACTTGGTGCTGGTCTTCAGTCTTTGACTGGAGCCCCTCGTTTACTTCAAGCTATCGCTAAAGATGGTATCATCCCGTTTTTATCACCTTTTGCTGTTTCTTCGAGCCGTGGCGAACCCACTCGAGCATTACTATTAACTCTTGTAATTTGTCAGTGTGGTATATTATTAGGAAATGTCGATCTTTTGGCGCCCTTACTCTCGATGTTTTTCTTAATGTGCTACGGTTTTGTAAATCTTGCTTGTGCCCTACAAACTCTACTGAGAACACCTAACTGGAGGCCAAGATTCAAATATTATCACTGGTCTCTCTCATTCATCGGCTTAGCGTTGTGTATAGCAATAATGTTCATGACTTCTTGGTACTTCGCTTTGCTTGCCATGGGAATGGCGGGAATGATCTATAAATACATCGAATACAGAGGGTAAGTTTAATTAACCACCATTATCGCCACCATTATAACCGAACCATCCATCACAGTGCCGAGAAAGAATGGGGCGACGGCATTCGAGGTTTAGCATTGTCTGCAGCTCGATATTCGTTATTGCGACTGGAAGAAGGTCCTCCTCACACCAAAAATTGGAGACCTCAACTTCTTATTCTCGTCAAATTGACGTCTGATCTCGTTCCGAAATACAGAAAACTATTTGCTTTTGCATCGCAACTCAAAGCGGGTGCGTTATGTGTGTACACATGGAAGACTGTGCAAAATAAAATTAAAACATTTTAGGCAAAGGCTTAACCGTATGCGCTGCAGTGATTGGAGGAGATTTTACCAGATCTTACGGTGAGGCAATGGCGGCTAAGCAAAGCTTAAGAAAAACCATGGATGAGGAACGCGTTAAGGGTTTTGTCGATATTTTAGTAGCTCGCAACATTACCGAAGGGCTATCCAATTTGTAAGATTTGTAAGCCCAATTCGGTCCGTCTATTTTTATCGTTTCTTATTTCAGAGTTCAGACTGCAGGTCTTGGTGGAATGAAACCTAATACGGTTATTTTAGGATGGCCTTATGGCTGGCGACAGTCGGAAGATGACCGTACTTGGCAAGTCTTCTTGCAGACTGTTCGAAATGTTACTTCCGCACGTATGGCGTTACTAGTTCCTAAAGGTATCAATTTCTTTCCGGATTCTAGGGAAAGAGTTGTTGGCAATATCGATATTTGGTGGATCGTCCACGACGGAGGACTTCTCATGTTGTTACCATTCCTTCTCAAACAGCACCGTACTTGGAAAAATTGCAAAATGCGTATCTTTACTGTTGCTCAAATGGAAGATAATTCAATTCAAATGAAGAAAGACTTGAAAACGTTCTTGTATCATCTCCGTATCGAAGCGGAAGTTGAAGTTGTTGAAATGGTATGTGTTTAGATTTGATTCGAGAATATATAACCGTAAAATCGTTTCAGATGGACAGCGATATTTCCGCCTACACGTATGAGAGGACATTGATGATGGAGCAGCGTAATCAAATGCTGAGAGAACTGCGTCTCAATAAAAAAGAGAGCTTAGGAGTGGTAAGTTTCATTTTTTGTACCTTTCTCAGACGAGAATTTTCCTTGGACGGTTACTTATTAATATGTAATTTGACATGCAAGGTGGATTTGGTGGATTTCAATGAAATGTCCGCAGAAGAGAAGCTGCCTCTGGTAAAGCATCACCGTGTTTTGCTAGATTGGCTCATGGTTTATTAATTTGTGCACGTTTTTTGTTCAGTTTTCATACCTCATCCTTAATTGTGTTAACTAGGTTTATATAATCCCCGAATTCATGCGCGCTCACATCGGTCTTAATTCCCGTAAACAAATTCAATGATTTTATTTTTAGGTACAATCAATTGTAGATCAACACCATCAAAATATCGACGCTAAAACAGCTACGAAGGTCAGGTTCCAGGAACCTGCCGGGGATGGTGATAAAGATAATAAGGTTGTGGAAACAGAACCAACAAATGAGGTAGGTTTTTATTTGTCAATCACAATGCGTATTAATTTTAATTGTAGCCTAATTCACAAATTAAAACTGAGGATAATGAAAATTCAACAACAGAAAAAGAAGACGCTTCGGAGAAAGAATGTAATGAAGAAACGAAAGAGAATTCAATATCTGAAGAAAAAAAGAAACCAGCCACAATAACCCCGTAATAACCTTCAAGAAATGGATGATGCAGTTCGTTAATTTTATCATTTTTGCAGTGATGAAGGTAATGTACGTCGGATGCATACCGCTGTGAAATTGAATGAAGTGATAGTGAACCGTTCCCATGAAGCTCAACTAGTAATCTTGAATTTACCCGGCCCTCCAAAAGACACCAAGCTGGAACGGGAATCCAATTGTAAGTCCTGGAAGATGAAGGTTTAGGTTCCGACTGATCTTTTGGTTTTGTAGATATGGAATTCCTGGAAGTGCTCACTGAAGGTTTGGAACGTGTGCTCATGGTCCGCGGTGGTGGCCAAGAAGTTATCACTATCTACTCGTAATTTGACTATGAGTTAGTATTTGAAGCCGGAGTGTCAGTTTTTATTGTCTGACAACCGATCTGTTAATCAAAGGACAATTGCTATGGAAATGGCGATAGCCGAACAGTATTTTAATTATAAAATGTTACCACGTCTGGATAGTGATTATGCCAAAGAGATACTTATTTATTCTTCTCAATGTTATAGATTGTATGAGCGGTAAAGTTGGAGAATGTACAGATAGAACGTGGTAATCGTTTTTCTGTACCATCTCCCGCTGGAACCGACGTGATTTCTATCCTATGTAATACTGTATCAAATCAAAATGATGTTCCGCGAAGTGCTCACTTTTCTATGAGAACGGCTGGGCCATGCCAAATGCCACTTGAGTGCATGCAGTGTTATGATAGGGTGTAGCGTAAGACTTGTAGAATAGCCTAATACTGCTAACACTAACGAGTGTATTCATGTAGTTCTGTTATATATCATATTACATTTAATGTCCAGCGACTCTTTGTTTTACACTCAACTAATATCGGTACTTAGAGTGTCATTTTTTATTCAATAAACGTGAAGTGAGTGTGTACTTAAGTACGCTATCATCTCAGTCTTATTAGGTGGTAAAGTACGCGTATATGGTATATACTATAAGAACATTACTGAGCAATATTAACTAATAATTACTGTATTAAATGTCAAATTATGAAGTGATAGGATATTCACATGTACAATCTATACCGACCGCCGGAGGGCGGGCTCTCCGTGCTGTGACAGGTGACAGTGCTCACTCACGATCAGTTCTCTTGCATGCTGCGACCGACTCTGTCTCGTGCGGCCTGCCGTAGAGATAATAGTGCACTAGTGATCTCAACTAGCCTTAAAGGTACCTTGAAATATTAAATTCTATTTATTTATATCTATGTGTCACTAAATTAGCTGCTGCCAGATTACGCCATTCTACATCAACCACTTATGACTGTTGGTGCCCTTATCCAAGTGGCGTTGAAATAGAATTTATGTTTGTCCCGAGCTAGTGGTTATCACTTTTATACGTTACTTTCGTCTTATTTATACCCAGTCTCCACGTATTTACCATATTGTAAATGGCGCAATCTGTTTATCTTATTATTGACAATGTGTTCATTGGATAAAAATATTAAATAAAATTACATAGTACAAACGCTTGTTTTATTTTACCTCCCTTCCATCATTTACCGATACCTACTAAAGACCACACTTTATTACTGTGTTAAAAGAAAGTGTCATCAAATTAACTTACTATTACGAGACTACTAAAATTTCAAGCTGATGTAGTCTACCAAGTGACTTTAGCGGATGCGGCCATAAAATGGGCCAAGTTTTAACAATAAAGGTCTATTTGTGAATACTAATATATAGGGGCGGAATATGCTCCTTTATATATATATAATGAGCCGTGGTCGTCCCTCTTGTCGTAAATCCAGCCTGTTCTATGACCGGTCCCGTTAAAGTCGCTTACGTCGACTATAAGACAACAAGACACAGTCATAAATCATAAATCGGTCTAGCCCCTCAGGAATAATAGGCATGTTGGTAGCGGTTATCACTTACCATAAATCACATTTTCCAAACAGCGGTTAAATTTTGCTGCGGAAATTTGTGTATCTGTTCCAGTCGCATGACCTTGTAGTATTGATAAAATTGTTTTGATTTCTTTTTATACAACGGTATATAAATAAAACGACATTTATTCTCGCCGAATGCCTGATTTGATCACGCAAACCGACAACAAACACTGGAATTATTTTTAAAAACAAGTAACTATGTTTAAAAATCCTCCATTGCCACGATTCCACTCACATTTCGACGTTTTTCTTTCAAAAAATTCATATTTATGAGAGTTTTCCATATAAAAACGTTCCTGGATGCATTATGCCCTTTAGCAGCTTAGCACTGAAAGTGTTAGAGTAGGCAAATGTAAAACGATGTTTTAAAATTCATGGAGGTACAAAATCTTAAAATTCATGAAACTACCGCTAATGCAAAAAAAATGTCTAGTAAAATAAATAATTGCAAGCCGCAGATTTAACTTTTTTTTCTTCACTAAAAACGTAATATATTCGATTTTACCTTCAAAATTTCACAACTGACAATGTTAACTGATTTACAGTTTGATGATTCATTTCGAATTTAATAACAAACAAAAGTAGGGCATGATAAATTCTTATGCAAATGAATTTTTGTGAACTTAATTATTCTATAAATTTCAAGTATGAGCGCTAAATAACTTTGTTAAGAAATCTTAAACAGTGTTAACGTACCTTTTAAAATATTTAATTATAAATTTATAAAGAAATAAAAACAAAATTTTCTCACAAAATCAAAAAACAAAAGGATAAACACATTCGATTGGATTATTTTCTGAACGGTTCCTTCTGTCACAATAATTCATGCTAATTTGAAAAGCAAAAATTTGTTGTTATACACAGAGTGGGTTTATATAATTAAAAATGTCATATTACCTTTTCAGTTTAACGTCAAAATATACACATTTTCCGAAGCAGACTTAATACCACTGAATGATATTAAAGATAAACATAGATGGTCACTCTGAAAAAAAAATGTCTTAATCGACCTAACGGAATTTAGAAATATTTTGAATTGTTGAAAAGTTGTTAAAGGTGAAATAACTTTTTGAACACGCCTTGTAACGGCTACATACATAATTACGTAGATTACATAACATCTTTACGTCTTCTTCTTTCCACTGCCTTCAATTTTTCAAAAAACCGATAAACAGATATATCAAGGATTGATAGTTTTAGATTTTCTTTTTTTTCGAGTAATATGTCAATTTTTTGCGAAATATTAAAAAAACTTTCCCAAAATCACGAACCAGCCCTTTACGATTTCTTCTACCTTTATTTACTATTTTTATTTTCTTCAAATTCATGCATTTTCTTGTGTTTCTTTTCTTACCCGTGCTTTCCTAGGTCGGACTACATATGTTTTACCCTTAATTGCACACTCAACCTTCCGGATTCATTAATTCTGCATGGCCAAACCATCTGAGCAAACTCCTATCCATACAGTCTGACATCGATTTCTTTAGTCCGTATTCACTCAAGACCCATGAATTTCCACGCAATCTTTTCTAAATTTAGCACAAACAGTAGCATTAATTTTACTGGCGTGCTTTCCTAACCTAGACCATGACTCACTTTCATGCAGCAATTTTCATGTTTCATTCGTAACACGCTGTTGTACAAATTGTACATTCATAACAATGCTTATAGCCTATTTTCTAATATCCATCACTTCAATGTTTTCGCCATTATTTTTATTCTTTCCTCGGGTCATCTTTGCAACCAAAACGGAATCGTCAACATGCAGAAATCATTGATTAAGGCTTTTCTTACTTTCGTTTTCAGAATTAACAATAATAATAATAGTAATAATAATGACTTTATTTACAATAAACGTACATTTGGAATGAAGTCTAGCTTAAGCTATTCTAATCTCTTTCATAAAGTTACTGAATAGCTACGGCAACATTTTACATCCTTATTGTGCACTCTACTTTATTTCAAAAACATGACATATTCTAATTAATACAGACTCTCAATTGGCTTTCATTTTGAACAATTTGAAATGCTTCCAATGTGTAGACACTATACTCACACAGCATATTCCGCAGTAACCCAGAATTCTAATTTTAATGTAATTGACGCCACTTTTGTTTATTAAATTCTAAATCACACGTTGTATCAAAATTATGAAATAACAATCTCAGACTTAAAAAAATTCTAATCGAACTGTAATTATTGTGTACCAGTCTAAAAGTCACAAAATATTAAACTAGAAATCACGTTAAAAGTAGTAAGTTTAATCAGATATTGCATAAAAAAGTTATAAATCTGATTAACGGGAAAATCCATTGGCAATGGTTGCAGTTGCATTCCAACATTACATAAACCGATTACGTATTGCATATTGACCTTTTTTCCGATATTTTATTATAGCGTGCAAGCGGATTGTCTAAGGCACGAAATTTATGAAGGAGTCGTAATTTTGACAGAGAATTCGGTAAAATTTAGCAAAAGAAATGATAATAATTTCACATCCAGGGCCGGCGTTATCTAGGGGCGGCGCCTGCACTTGTCCCCGGCGCCGAACAGGATAAAATCTCTTCTTAAAAGCAGTAAACATGTCCGTTTTGTGGTAATATTATCGGACCGAAAATACCAATTTGTTATGGTATGTTTTCCCATTTTTCGTCTCTGAAACGTTCGCTCCATTTGGTAAGATCTAGCTACCTGCGTTTTCAAGAGTCAACCACTGATTAGAATCTATAAATAGAAATACATAAACATAATATAAATACTTTCTTAGGTTAACACCTGCATTGTGTTTATTGTTTGTATTCAGTAATGTAAAAAATATTTACCAGGAACTATACCCGGCATTTTTAGGTTCTATTGTACACTACTCAAAAAAATTAACGAAATATTACTACAGGCGTCTTTACTGCTGGATTCCCTAATGAAATCAAATAAATAAGTTACTCTAATGATTATCTAAATGAAAATAAAATTAAATTTGTAAGTCGAATCACTGGCTCTCAGTTACGCACGAAGATGTTACATGGAACAAAAGAACGCTGTGAGTTATTTTTGTAACAGAACTTCTGCAGATATGTAATGCTACGTAAAGTTTTCGTTGGCTTAAATTGTAGTTCAACGCGTGCCATATCTCATTGTAACGATTTCAAATAACGTTGAAAAATGACAGTGGTGAGCTGCTGAAGAGTTTCTAGAGCTACAGAAAGACCTCTTATAATCCCATGGAACTGCTTTTTTAGAGTAATTTCAGATTAAGACAAACCTAGGAATTGTATATCAATAAACAGATTCTTTGTTAAAGATGCCATAAGGAAATTTAATCTACAATTCTATTTAATAAAATGAACTTATTCCAATTTTTTATCGCATAAACAAGGAATAAAAACGTACAAAATGCAGTATCAAACTAATAATCTAAATGTTACGATCATCTAATTTCACGGATTCTTTGATATTTTATAGAAATTCTATAATTTCGTTTTCTTGTGTTACAAAATAAGATGAATTTAAGTAAGTGCTACTACGACTTTTTACAAATGCAAAATTCTATGAAAAATTTCGAAAAAGTCAGCTAGGCCTTGACCCGGCACCAAAAAGCATTGCGCCGGTCCTGTTCACATCCAACATGTACACATTAATTTTTTATTTGACCTCTGACCTTTAGCGCTGTCAGTGTAAAAAATTGCCTGGAATTTACTTCGGAGAAAGTTTTAATTTCTTAATTAACCCGAAAAGGAAGGTTTAGGGGGGCAATCGGGGGGGCACGGAGGAGAATTTTTGAAAAAGTGGAGACTCCGGTTAACTGGTTTGTGAAGTGTGCGTCCCCACTACTGTTAACGCTACCGATCGCCAGATGGCGCGGACCAAATTATAGCCCCCATTATCTGTGCTGTTTCGGTTTTTTGTATAACGATGAAAAACTAGTCGCGTCCGTTCTTCTGCATATTAAGAAAGGGGGATAGAAACCAGTGCGCTTTCGCATCTCATCCCTAGTTTCGTTGTATCGACGCCGGCAGGCTGTTGGGGCGTTTGTGTATCGATAAAGATCTTATTTTTTTCGCTACCAACAGAGGGACTTGCACCTGTCGTGTGACCGCGCAGGTAGCAACGCGTGAAAGTGTGGACCAAGCAACCAAGTGCGGGAACAGCAAAACAACGCGGGAGCATCGCGCGTCTGGCCGGTGGCCACACAGACATCGGTCATGGCCGCTACAAGTGTTGTAGTGCTCGACAGGGGCAACAACACCACTTGCACTATTAACCTGCACGGTATGCCAATATTACTAACCCCCGCGAACCAGCCCCTAATCGGGCACCGCTACACCCCCTAACAACGAAAACATAACCTCTCTTTGTGATTTTTTTAACCGTTCCCACTTGCAGGTGCCACGGTTGTCTCCTGGAGAGTCAACAACCAAGAACAATTATTCGTTAGGTACGTCCCCCAATTATTCTCACTCCGCCACTAATTACCTTCTAACTTGTAGTAAACAAGCAGTATTCGATGGCAAGAAAGCCATAAGGGGCGGCATACCCTTCATATTTCGTAAGTACCCGTCTGAATCGAGCCAAATGAGGGTTGTTTCACATTTTTATTTCTCTAACAATAGCCCAGTTTGGCCCGTGGACTTTTGGCCCCCAACATGGTTTTGCCAGAATTGTCCGCTGGAATCTGGAGAAGGCCCCAGAAAGATTGGCGAGCGGAGATGTTGAGGCCATTTTTTCTCTTATGGATTCAGATTTCACACGCTCAATTTGGAGTTTTCCGTAAGTGTAATGAAATTCGATTTTTTAAACAAATCACAAAAAATCCCGTTAGATAAAAACATCATTTGTTATAATCATCACAAAAAACCTGAATTCCATCACTTGTGAAAATGTGGATTTTTTTAAACTGTGCGCATGTGCATTCGTGGCGTATACTAATGCACATGCGCACTGTGTTCAACTAGCTTTGTCTCGGATGCCACAAAAAGTTACATTTTTTCTCAAAACTTTTTTGCTTATTAACGTACTATAAAAAGCAACGAATTGTTTTCAACCTACATCTGATTATTTTAAGTTGTTGTTAAAAATATATATATATTTTTTTTACCTAGATTTCACATTAACACAAAGTCTCTCATTCTCTCTCAATGATTTCGTTAATTATTTAAATATTTAAAATTAATTTCTCAATTTTTAATGGGTCACAGTTATCATTCATAGTTTCATCAACAGCCAATCGATATGGAACTTTTTGATCAAATATAAAAAATTAGAACATATGAACTTACAGACAACTGTAAGATAAACCAAGATGTTGTGAAAACAATTAAAATTAATAGAAAACTTTTATTCTATATATTTGAAATATTTATCCAATGTATTAGTAAAACGAGAAGAAATTTCTAGCCTTGTTTATTCTCATTTAACTGCTTTTTGTACACAAAAAACCCTCCATGGAATAATATTCTGAATATAGAATATACAAACTATTGGAAATGGTTGTCTGGTTAATGAGCTGTTGCAAGAAGAAAGTTGTTGAAGAAATGTAAAATAGAAGAGAAAGGGGCAAAGTCGTTTTTGTAATTTGCAGCAGCCAAATGTGCAAAAATACTTATAAACAGATTCTTAATTAGAAACAGATTTAAAAATTAGGGATTGGTTTTAAAATGAAGCACATTTTGAATTTTCCAATTTATTTTCAGTATAGGTTCTACTCGACAGATTTTGTATCATTTACATGCAACATTTTGAAAATTAGTAACGCAATCAGTTGAAGTTGAATAACATTGTTTTATTTTATTCTTTTTTGGCAAATGCTTTTTTATTCTATTATTGTTTATATAAGTTATATAAAAAAATACAATTTTAGTCAATCATATGTGATTCAAACTTTATTTTTTTTATTTTATATTTAGGTAAAGGAAAAGAACAGTTGAAAAATTCAGTCACTTTGGTTTTTCGTACTTTAACAAATTTCGTATTATAAACAAATAAATAAAATTTAAAAAATTGATTATAATTATATTTACAAAATTGATTCATTTTTTATGATGTATACTTTTAAATTTTAATAAAAGACATTTATAGAGTTTGTACTTTTTTAAAAAGTAGATGTTTTTAACTTCATTAATATATACGCTTATACTCATAGAAAGTAATTTGTAATAGAAACAACAAGTTTCCAATTAAGCATATAATACCGAGCGATCCAAAAGTCTTTCTAAGTGGGTCATGACATTAAAAACGTATGTCTTATTACACTATAAAATAAAACGTATTTTATTTTTGATTTTCAAAAGTTTTAATTAAAAATATTTTGCGTGTAGCTGCTAAAACTATTTTGAAAGGAACTTCAATAAAAAATA
>QDEB01121837.1:0-11648 GCA_004193795.1 Asbolus verrucosus | reverse complement strand
ACTGTTTGTTAATCTAAAAATTTTGAAAGCTAATAACTCAGGCGCTAATTAACCGATTTTGATTTTCTTTCTTTTGTTTGCCTCCATTCGATGTTTGTGACAAACTGACAAAATTTACCGGGTTAGCAATTGTTTTGTTTTGTACAAGCTCGCCCTCAGTTCAAGATACCCATTCAAGCGATTTCTAAAGTAAACGAACGATTGAATGAGAGCAGCGTTTCTTTCATTAAAAAATTAACGCAAAACAATGTTTCAAAGGATGAAAACAATAATAAAACAAAAACGAGGATTTTATTCCGAGGTAATAGAAACAAAGGTAGGAGATACAATGATAAACCTACTTGAGACAAAAAGGATGAAAAATTGGACCACCTGTATATAAATAATAACTAATTTCTCACACGAACAAATTGGTTTACAGGAGAACTGATGGGGGAACAAGGCGATCAAGATATAATTTTTCCAGATACGTATCAAATCATTTTTGAAACTATTCCTAGAATAGACGGCCCTCCAAAATGTGCCAAAGGCACCACCTTTTGTGAAGACTTCGATCCGTATCCTTACCACCAGCTGAAAGATATCCTCGAATGCAAACATGTCCATAACGACTTATTTGGTAAAGATGAACTCCCTGATGAAAAATACAGCATCACTAACAGGAACAGCGATACCGAATTGTACATTTGTACAAGTATACAGAAGACCATATATACAGTTATGGCAGTTAACATGTCCATTTAAGCAGGAAGTTAACTTATCAGAAAAGAGCACACGACTGTTGAAGTAGACTATGTTGAACCACTACTTATGTTGTGGTTCAAAGCCAACTGTTGCACCGAAGTCTTTGGATTTTCTACTACTACTGAATTTTCATAGTTTGTAACAATTTTTGGTCATCCAGATTGTGGACTCTCTTTAACGGTTCCAGTTTCACTAAACAAACCTTTGCAGATTTTGAGACGGTTGATCTGGAGATGGGTTTTCATTGAAAGGATCTACTATTTCATCACAGCTTCATCTTCTATCTCCATATCCGATCATCATAAGAACTTCTAGGCGCTTAGTTTCACTTAAACGTGGCATTTTTACTACATATAATTAATTGCTTAAAGTGGCTAGTACAACCATACAACTTTCACAGACTAATGACAACAATTTTCAAAAGTACTAAGTTTTATTTTTAATTTAAAATGAGCTTGTTTAATATTTTTTTTTTAGTTTTAATGAAAAATAAGATATGAAATGAAATGAATTCATAATACTCTTTTCAAAAATGTAAAATTTGACCTATGGTGGTATTTAAAAAAATCAAGTTNNAAATTTAAATCACGATTTTTTATGATTTGATCATTTTTATTTGTAGATATTTTCCAAAGGAGGATTACCAATATTCTTGGTGACAGTGTCTTTTCAATCACAACATGGTTGATAGCACCTTATAAGCAAACATATAATGGAATCACAATTATCAGTGAAGTGCAGATAGACTAGCTATTGAAAATTTATTTGAGAGAGTGAAACGAAGATGGTGAAGAGTACAATATATTAATATCTATTCAATTAGTAAAGCTATCGAAATAAACTTCAGCGTGCATTTTGAAAAATATTTGTTATTTACATGATGACCTTTGGAATTGTGAAATTTATAAAGAAAGACAGAGAAATGGGGATTTTATAAGTGAGAACAGAGATGAAGCACGATTAACCAAACAGAAAAGAGATCCAATAGCACAAGAATTGATGAATATTTAATCGGTGTGACTTGCATATATTGTTGAAACATATCTGTCTTATTATAGAAATATTTTTTTATGAGGACCTGCTACACTTTCGGCACTATTTAAGTCTTCTTCAGTTTCTTCTGCATTGATTTCTGGTTCTTCGGAATCTTGTACATTTTTAGGAAGCACATTAAACTTATGTCCTAAAATATCATGTTTAATTTCATAATACAACGGAGGTTCTACACGTTCTACACATGTTCCACATATTTGATGTACCATTTTTGCACATTCATAAACTTTTGACGGCATCTTATCTATCTTCAACATCAAATCCATCATGTTTTAATTCTTTAACAATTGCTTTCCACAGTAGTGTTTTTTTATTTTTTTTTATCATCACATTTAGTACTATATTCAAACGTAATTTTAAAAGGAGTTAAGTTGCGTCAAGATGTTCTTTTTGATGGCCATACTCTTCCTCCTTTTGTGATGCTACTACATTTTTGTTGTCTTTGCACTCCAATCACGTCTTACAATATTAATGTTGCTCCAGTCTGAGGTATTTCCTTAATCGTAAGCAAGTTAACGAATTTCTTTTAATGTTAAACCGAAATAAATATCTGACGTTTTTTGATATAATTTTCCGAGAGATTTTCCTCTCCTTCATTAAAAATCTATCTAGGTCNNACTTCAAAATCGTGCACATGCGCATTGCCAACCTAACAACATTCCTCTTTCACATCTGTCGTCTGTCAAGTGGTGGACCGCATTTGTGTATTTTTATCAATATTTTTATTATTAACAGTCATCTTGACTAAATTTAACCACTAAAATGGTTCAGAAGAAGGTAAGTGGGGTTTCGTTGCTTATTTCGTGGCTATTTCCGCAATTTTTGCCCAAGATTTTATCATTGTGTGAAACCTAACCTTTAATTTTAGCCCAAGAAGAAGACTGGGAAGAAAGTGGCGGCAGCCCCCCTGGCCGTCAAAAAAGTCGAGCAAAAGAAAGAGGTGAACCCCCTCTTTGAAAAGAGGACTCGTAATTTTGGCATCGGTATGTATACCAAGCTTCCGAAAATTTGCTTTGAAACATTCGATTATAGGGCAGGACGTGCAGCCCCCTCGCGACTTGTCTCGCTTCGTTAAGTGGCCGAAATATATACGCATTCAGAGACAAAAAGCAGTGCTTCAGAAGCGCCTTAAAGTGCCTCCTCCAATCAACCAGTTCACACAAACGCTTGATAAGCAGACTGCCACTCAGCTGTTCAAAGTATTGGAAAAGTACCGCCCCGAGACAGAATTGCAAAAGAAGAACCGCTTGAAAGCCGCCGCAGAGAAAAAAGTTGCAAAAAAAGAGGAAGTCCCCCAGAAGAGACCGAACACTCTTCGTGCGGGTACGAACACAGTGACCAAGTTGGTTGAACAGAAAAAGGCCCAATTGGTGGTGATTGCGCATGACGTCGACCCCATCGAGCTCGTTCTATTCCTCCCGGCCCTCTGCAGAAAGATGGGGGTACCATATTGCATCGTCAAGGGCAAAGCACGTTTGGGGCTTTTAGTTAGAAGAAAGACTTGCTCAGCTGTAGCTCTAACGAAGATCGAACCTGGTGATTCCCAGAACTTGGCAAAGATCGTTGAAGTTATTAAAACCAACTTCAATGATCGTGCCGATGAAATCAGGCGCCACTGGGGCGGCGGCATCTTGGGTTCCAAATCGGCCGCTCGTATCGCTAAAATCGAAAGGGCAAAGGCGAAGGAGCTCGCCCAGAAGCAAGGTTAAAGCGTTTTTTGCTCTTACATTGTAAGCAGGATTAATAAATATTTGTAAATATATTCGTGTTTGAATTTGGCGCTTTAAATCCGAGCTTTCTATTGGTTGTGATGATTTTAATATTTGACAGCAATTTGACGTTTTAGTGTTATTGTGCACTACTTAAAGCAAATTTCGAGAATTATAGGCAGTTTTAGTACAGGTAACACATAGTTAAGCAATTTCTACGATTATTAAGTTAATAGCGAACATAAGTCAATTTCTTTTACGATCGCGGTAAATATAACCTCACATTTTCGATTTGATTTTGCAGACTCAAATTTGTGAAGATGGCTGGATGCATTCCATGTTTCATCATTCCTTTGCTCCTTTTTATATTCCATAGATACATACAACCGATAATTTTGAAATATTGGAACCCCTGGGAGAATAAACAATTGAAAGCAGAACCCCCAAAGGATAATAAAACGCAAGTGCAACCACCAGCGCAAGATTTAGCGGAGAAAAAGGAACTGTGATCGTGTTTTTTAATGTTAATGTACTGAGTGGTCATAAAGTGTTTATGTCAAACTCCAAGTCCAGAGGGCGCTTTGTGCGAAAATGAGGTTAGATAACTTAAAAATATATTGGGCAAAAATTACAAAATTTATACATCACAGTGTACGTTGCTGCAATTTATGTAAACATAAAAATACTTTGTACATTGATGGGTTAAAAATCATTTAAATTATAATTCTATTTGTTTCAAGTCTATGTATAGTTAGTTACTCTCCATGCACTTTATCGAGGAACATATCAACATCGATCTTTTTCAGTAGCTTCATGTTGAGCTCGTAAGTCTTGCTTTTCTTCTCTGTTTGTTTTATGTCATCTTCGCTAGACCTCGATTTTCGTTTCTTCCCCCTAAAACGGCAATTTTGAAACAAAGCAACTACAAGAATCTTCATTGTTACCCTTTGGACGTCTGCTTCGCATCTGGAGATTCTTCCCTCACGCTCCCGATAAAAACATAATCCATGAGGTCATTGTCGACTTCTTCTTCACTCCTTTTCGTTTTTCTGGGCGTGAGAATGTTGATTTTTGCGGGTAGATCGGCGATCATTTCGAAATTGGTCCACCTCATGGTCCTGGTGACTTCTTCTTTCAAGTGTTCCGCGTAAACTTTCGCTTCGAAACCTTTCTTCAGCACTTCCAGATCGTAATTCTTCAAACTCTTCCCTCTGAGGGACTTTTCGTCGTGTGTGACGATCTCGAAATCTTCGAAACATTTTTTGTCGAAAATCACATACGAATCATCGTCTTCCTCTTTTGGTGGCGGTTTTTCCACTTTAGAATTCTTCTTTTTGGGAGTCTTTGTCGGCATTAGAAGAATCCCTCTTTGCGCCAACCCTTTCAACAGTTTCTGCGATTCATCGTCTGTGTTGTTTCCATCAACCGACGACTCTTTCTTTTTCCTGTTATTCTTTTTCGGTTGTGCTTTGGGCGTCTTACCTTGCGCTGGTTTTTTGTTGCGCGTTTTCTTCGCCGATTCCGGCGGATTTTTGATTTTGAGTACCGTCCTCTTCCTCACTTCTTCCAGATGGGAGAGAAGATTCTTCTTTCGAGTTTCTTCATCCAGAGTATTCTTCACTTCAACAGTACTGATGATGTCGCCGATTGTGGCGGCAGATTTCTCCGTTTCTTCACGACCATCTTTACTAATAATCGTTTTATTGCTATTATCACACGATTTGTCCGATTCTGTATCGCTGGAGTCGCTCTCGGAGGAACTGGAAGACGTATTCTGCTTCAACAAGCTCAGATTCTTCTTCCCGATGACGTTATGGTTGAATTTCTTCAAGTGGTCTTCGCAATTCTTCTTCTCGATCGTTTTGGGGATTTTTGCCTGTTCTATAATCACATCGCTCAGGATTTTTAGTTTCTCCTGTGGCGGAGGCGATTTACTTTCGAGTTTGCGACAGTCCTCGATTAGTTGTTCCAGGGATTTATTCTGCTCGGTATCGGAGGGTTGGTAGTACGAACTGGAGGTTGAATAATCGGTTGATCTGTTGTAAGGAGGCAGATCTGCTGGGGTTAAATTCAGAGCGAAACCGGGAGTTAAGGGGATTTTGGGGGTGGGTAAAGAAATCAAATCGACCCCTCTCAGTTGCTCTTCTAAAACATCGTTGAAAGGCGTACAATGGAAGCTATTATTAGAGGTAGCAACTTCCAATCCGGGAGTTTTCGGTGTTTCTTTAACGGGAGTGGCTAGAAGAGGGTTCTCTTTTGCATTCGTATTCGTTTCTGGTTCGATTACTGCAACTTCTTCTTTACTTTCTTCGCTTTTCGCGTCTGCTACCCCATCTTTGGCTTCTTTCAATTTCTCTTCGAATTTGTTTTTGGCTTTGGTCTTCTTCTTCGGCCTCGCGCTCGTTGGCCGTTTTCTTTTGGGCGTCGGACACTTGTCGACGCAATTTCTGGCGAGCGATCGCAAATCTGCGTCCCACGCTTGCATCCTTTCTTTTTTGGCGGAGGATTTCGTTGTCTCCCCCCGTTGGGGCGTGGAAAAGTCCAAATTACGCACGTGAGAGACGGGACGCGGGGTGGGGCTTGTCACGACGGAGGGGGTGGTTGTCGGCTCCGAACTCATGGTCGCTATCGAGTTGATCGGGTCGCCTTTGATCGTTTTGCTCTTCTTTTTTTCGCTCAAGTTGACAACCTCGCTCGAAGCCGCTTTTGGGGCGATTTTCGGCGTCTTATTTCGCTTATTAATTGGGGTATTTTTGTTCGCTGTTGTGGCAACAGAAAAGTTTTGATTAGTGAAAGTGGACTGAGTTTCGTCGCTGACGATTATGGTGGGCATGGACATGATATCGTTGTCGCTGATCACTCCTTTGACCGCAGACATGTTCATGTTGATCAACGGTTGATTATTCACGATATAAAACTGCTTGGAGGTTGTTTCTGGGGGCATCACGATCAACCCCCCAGTGTTGATATAAACCGGATTAGGAGTTACAGGATTCGTCCCTCCGGACGATTTCAAATACGTATCCAGAGTACCATCAAAAACATACACTTCTCCATTTTCGTTTTTGCCAGTTTCGTTGCTCTGAGGTACCTCTGGTGGAGGTTCCGGATTCTGAGATGCCTCAATGATCGAACGCACCGCGTCATTGTTATGATCGTCGATTCTTTGGCTTTCGGGTTTGTCACTGGGCCGTTTCTGTTCGGGTAGAATTTGAGGGGTATTACTGTGAACAGATCACATGACAACAAAGGAATTTGGAGAGGGGTGTGTCAAGTCTTACTTGCTAGCAGGTGTGGCCTTTTTGGTTGGCGCATTATCGAAAGGGGCGGTACCTGAAAGAGAGAGGGGTAGTGCGGACCGCAGACTAAACGGTCCACACTATTTCTAACCTATCAGGTTAAGAAACGCGGACCGCGGATTAAACACAATAAAAATCATCTTACCAATGATGTCGTCGATTAACTTGTGGTATATGGGGTCTTCTTCCGTCTTCTGCACCACGGTCTTGATGATGGCATCCAGTTCTTTCGACGCGTTCGCGCTGATATGTTCGTCTGGGACGGTTTTCGCCACCTCGGGAGTGTTTCTCACGATATTAATGGTTTCTGCGATTTTTTCATGCAGCTCGTGATTGTCCAAAAGGGTCTGGGTGAGGACTTCGGACACGTCGAACGCTTCATCTTTGTCTAAATTTTTATTATTGGTACTTTTGCTCCTGGACGATTTCTTTTTGGGTGTTTTTGACATCAAATCGCCTTCTTCTGAGCCATGTCCGGGCAGAGTGTGCGCTGGAGTGGCGTCAACTTCGCTCCTGACGCTAAAAGGGGTGGAATTTACCATCATCACCCTTTCTTTATCGAGCAAATATAAGATTTGCTCGACCAGAGTGGTTTTAGTGTGTACCTCGCAGTAGTAGTCTGTGGCTTCTAGGCGGCCTTGAACTGGAATAAAATTGTTGCAAAGCTCACTTGATTAATTTTAAAAATGATTACCGATGGAGTAAATGGTGGCGTATTCCTCCAATAGATCCACCAGACACATCCCGGCCACTCTGGTCACTAGATATTTCCCCATTTTAATATTCTGCTTGTTTTTCTGGAAGTACGGCGACTCCTCCAGGAATTCGTCAAACGCTTTGTAACATTTTTCGCTTTTCAAGTAACCTGAGCCAACAAACGGGATGCAAAAGGGTGTAAACAACAATCCCGCCAAATATTTCTCTTACCTAAAACCAAGACTGCAATTTGCGACTTTGTGAACTCCGTTACGAACTCCATGGCAATAGGTTGATTTTAATCGCTAAATGGGACCCGAAACGCAAATGCAGTACTGAAAAATGGGTCGAAATCGGTCATAAACACTACGACATAACCTCACATATTTAGTGACGCTATCAAATATAAAGCACAAATTTATACAATAGAATAAAAGTCATATCTTAAAGTGTTCGTTTAACATTTTAATACTTGTATTAGGCTAATCCAGGAATAAAATCTTGCTTGCACTTTCACCCAAATAGACTCCCACATTTGCCAAATTGTGACGATTTTTGAAAAGCGCGCCGAGTGCCACCTCGCGGCAGTTTTGAATTTAGTCGATTTTAGGCCATTTAAACTCACAATAACCACCCATTTCGATTTATTAAATTATTTTCAGCCAATTATTAATGAATTTATAAATAAAACGAGCCAATTTTACAACATCGAATTTAGGGGATTTCGACGATTCAGGATTGGTACCCCTGTGACAGTTGGTGAAATTTTGACAGTTGTGTTTTTTATTGCGTTTTATAAACATTTAGATTATAGTTTAATTAATTAATTAAGAACAAGTCAAGTATTAATCAGTCAGCTCAATAATAATAAGAAGAAAATGTTGGCGTTGCAAGATTACGGCGACAGCGACGACGAAGAGGTTAAGTCTGCTGGGAAGGAGACCCCCGTCGCAGCCCACACAGACCCAGAATTCTCGATCAAGAGCAAATTACAAGTGTGCGCAGCCCCTGTGGTGTTACCGACTGTAAGTTTTAGCTTCTCTGACTCGTAATGTCGTCTCGAACACCTTCAAATTTCAGGGTTCAGAAGAATGCGTCAAACACGTCGATCCCACGGCCAAAGAAGTGTCTTTCAACCCCAGATACGAGGAGCTGTTTTCCCCCATGGTGGGTCCCGATAATCCCTTCAAAACTCAACAGCAGCAGTCGGCTAGGAACATGTTGTCGGGTTATGTGGAGCCGGCTCATGTGAGTGAGTTTCAGTTCGAGAACCAGAGGCGGACTTTTAACAGTTTCGGTTACGCGCTTGACCCCACCGTGGGTGGGGTGCAAGAAGGCACAAAAATCGTCACGGTCACGGGGCAAAACGACGAAATTGATCCGGATGCCAAAACGGTTTTTGAATCGACGAAACTGAGGCCGTTGGATAAGAGAAAGAGGAAGAAGAATAACGACCCCAGCGATATCGATGGGTTTTTGGGGCCTTGGGGGGGATTTGTGGACGAACAGAGGGTGATGAAGCCGACGGAGGAAGAAGCGGCAGAGCTCGAAGAACTCGTGTCAAAAAGGAACAAAAGAGGAAAGCCAGTGGAGGAGAAACCCATTGAGGAAAAATCGATTCTTCACAGTAAGTTGTTGGGTTGTCACCAACTCTCAGTCTAACAATTTTTGACAGTTTCAGACTCTGTGGATTACCAAGGGCGAAGCTTTTTGCACGCCCCTCAAGATGTGGGGGTTAATTTGAAATCCGACACCCCTCCAGAGAGATGTTTTCTGCCAAAAGCGCACATTCACACTTGGTCAGGACATTCTAAAGGAATCGCAGCCATGCGGTGGTTTCCTCGCACAGCTCATTTACTTTTGTCAGCCAGTATGGATTGTAGAATCAAATTATGGGAAGTCTACAACGAGAGAAGGTGTGTCCGGACTTATTACGGGCACAGACAGGCTGTTCGGGACATCTGTTTCAATAATTCGGGCAAATTGTTCCTCTCCGCCGCTTATGACCGCTACATTAAATTATGGGATACCGAAACGGGGCAAGTTATTAAGCGATTTTCCAGCAGGAAGATTCCGTATTGCATCAAATTCAATCCGGATAAAAACAAACAACATTTGTTCGTGGCCGGGACCTCAGATAAGAAAATTATTTGCGTAAGTGTAAGATTTTCGCAGAAACAAAAGTTCAATTTGTTTGTTGTAGTGGGACACTAGATCTGGCGATATTGTGCAAGAATACGACAGGCATTTGGGTGCTGTCAATACAATCACTTTCGTGGATGATAACAGAAGATTCGTGACAACATCTGATGATAAAAGCTTGCGCGTTTGGGAATGGGATATTCCCGTGGACATGAAGTATATAGCGGACCCGACCATGCACAGCATGCCCGCTGTGACACCGGCACCCAACGGGAAATGGTTGGCCTGCCAAAGCATGGATAACAAAATCGTGATCTTTTCAGCCTTGAATCGGTTTAAAATCAACAGGAAGAAGACGTTTACTGGCCATATGGTGGCGGGGTATGCTTGCACTCTCGATTTCTCCCCAGATTTGAGGTTAGTTTTTTCTTTTTAATTGCCAATTAGTCATAATGCAAATGTTATAAATTTCAGTTATTTGGTGTCAGGGGATGCCGACGGCAAGTGTTACATTTGGGACTGGAAGACGACGAAACTGTACAAAAAATGGAAAGCGCACGATAATGTTTGCATCAGCGTGCTGTGGCATCCGCATGAACCCAGTAAATTGGTAACAGCAGGCTGGGATGGCCTTATTAAATATTGGGATTAAGTTATTGTAAATAAGAGAATAAAATTTTGACATTTATTATTTTTGGCTTATCTATAACGTATTTGTAATCGATGGTGGCGCTCTATATAATTCCGTATTCTATGGTCACAGTTGACAGCGTTGTTTCTAACCTAACTTTCGCGGCGTTTCAAAATCTAATGTTTTTAATTGAAATAACCGTTTTAAAATGAACAAAACCGAGTTAGAAGGCACTGCGCATTTATTAGACGAACTGGATAGTAAGTAGGTTGCATACATTGCCATTTATATTGAAAATTTTCAATTTAGAAAAATTGATGGTTCTGCTCCGAGATGGCAGGACTTTGATAGGTTATTTGAGGAGTGTGGACCAGTTTGCGAATTTAGTTCTACACAGGACCATTGAACGAATCCACGTGGGGAAGGAATATGGTGATATCCCCCGAGGTGTGTTCATAGTTAGGGGAGAAAATGTTGTGTTGCTTGGAGAAATAGTAAGTTGGCAGCATTGTTTTTGTTGTAATTAAACCGTGCTCTAGGATGCAGACAAAGAAGCCGAGCTGCCGCTGACTGAAGTCTCAGTGGATGAAATCCTCGATGCCCAGAGACAAGAACAGGAGTCGAAGCAAGAACAGCAGAAACTAGTTTCGAAAGCTCTGAAAGAACGGGGACTGCATCTGATGCCAGATTTAACCCATGATGATATGTTTTAATTAGGTTTTAATGGATTAAAATGGAATTTCGCTATAATTATTTATTTTGTTTTAAAAATGCGAATAAATATATTTACAAAAGACCGTCGTTGCCAACAAAAATTTACAAAGTTCCCTGAACGGTTTGGGTTCTCGTCACGAATAAAAATACTGTCGAGTTTGTACTAAAACGATGTTTCGAATACGATCGGTTGTCCGTTTTCGTCGAACTGTTTGGGTTTGAGCACTGGTTTTTTCTCTTCGCTGTCACTGTCGCTGTCTGGTTCGAGTCCGTCCAAACAATCAAGCAGCGACCTTGTCAGCTGACTGGGGGTTATATTCGAGTTAAAATCGTCCGGCCGACTGGAGAAGCTCGAATCTGCCGCCGGCGATGACGTCGTCAGCATGCTCCGATTGCTCAAATACTCTCTGAAAGTTTCCGAAAGCGAACGCTCCTTCGGCGACGTTTCTCCCTCCTCGTCCTCGGGCAGGTTATCCATGGCTCCTCCGACGCCCTCCGCCTTCGCCAGCGCGTTGATGTTGGTCCCCGAAACGAGCAGGACCGGCTTGCGACTCCTCGGGGTCATCATCGTCTCCTGAGCACAAAAACTTGCGATTAGAATCGTCAGAGGGCGCCACCGACCGGGTCAGTTTATTAGCGTATTGTCGAATTCCATAACGT
>QDEB01121778.1:0-24944 GCA_004193795.1 Asbolus verrucosus | reverse complement strand
TGGCGGTATCGATGAAAAGCATCACGCAAGAACGTGCGAGCTTTTAGAAAACATTCACAATGAAAATATTGTTCACGAAGTGCTAAGAGCTGCGAATTAACATTATTTACAGCGCACAGTAGGAGCCGTTGTTTCGAAGGTTAAGTATGAGAGGGAATAAATCAAATTCACCCTCCTAATGGCCGACCATTTGGGGCAACCGACACAACTCCGAATGAAACCGGTTACGTTTTTAAACAAACGTTGTCCTATCTCGTGCTAAAATAAAAATAAACTTCGGCTAATTCGACCCCGAAAGAACAATTTGCTTAAATAGTTTGTATTTGTTGAGTGCCTTTGTCTCTGAATAAACTTTATGCAGAGCCATTTATTCCTCCAAGGAAGCGTTTTTGCAGGCCCAAGCAAGTGACCTCGGTGGTTTGTGCAGATCCGCAGCTTTAAAAAATCTAAAATATGCACTCGGGGTATTCCGTCGAGTAGTTTACTAAACTTTTATGAACGCCATTCGATTCCGTTCCAGTTCAGCCGGTATTTATTACTCTAAACATTGGCTTTTGTTGTTGCCGACCATATTTCCCGGCTTTTCCTCAGAGATTTAAAACAAATAAATTGTTATTTGCCAATTTTAATATTTCTAGGCGTCATCCAGCCACAGTGAGGCCGTAAAAGTGATGTATTGCCTCATTCTATTATCATACGCTCTAAATTAGTAATTTGTTTATTACACCCCAAATAGAACCACCAGCCAAATGTTTCCTTTTAAAAAATCCAAACTTAGCAGTTAAACCAGGCTTTGATCCATTTTTAACAATATTGTCACTAACAAGAAGTGTGTAAACATTTAGCTGACATTTAAAAAATTTAGTTTTTATTAAATTGTTGCCTTTCCAACTGTGTAATTTGATCTGCCACGTAAATATTGCGGTCCCAGCGAGGGTGCAGCTGAATTAAAATTAGATTTGATCTGCTCATTATAGCACAGATCTCACAGAGTTAACATTAAATAGTCGATTTATCGTTCGGCTGGTGCATAGATTAAATTTCCGCATTAGCAGCCGGCCAAGGGCACGGTGAAAATAACGAATTATTGCATCCATTTAAGCATTTAGCTGAAATTTAATTGTCTTATACAAATAGTTGCGCAGAACGTAAAGCTCCTTCGAGAATTCCATTAATTTACAGCAATAAACAAAGATTTTCATTACATAAATTTTCCGCGCCTCTGCAAGAACAAAACAATGTTTAATGACCTCGCCAGCATGGAGATGAAATTACTCCTGGCTCGTTTTAATCCCACACACGCACAATACACGTAGAAGCTCGTATATTTTTTTAACACGACACCGAATAAATCAATTTAAGCAGCGAATCTCGACAGATGGTACACTCACCACTGCGAAAAGAGAGGAAGTTATTTTATTATATTTCCGGTTCCGCAAACCTTTGAATTAAACATGCATTATTTTACGACGAATTCGTGAAAGCGATATGCACACCACTCTTGCAGCTTTTGAAGCTTTGGGCCATTTAACTCGACTATAATATTAATCTCGAGGCTGATACCTTACGTATCTAACCTAATGAAGCTATTACTATGCAGAGCAAAAAGGAAATTCCGTCATTCAATGTGTTTTCGCAATGTTATCTGTGACAGCAATAATTATCAGAGCATTACGTCCCTTTAATTCTTATGAAAAAATAAGGATCATAATTTAAACATTTTCGTATTTTTTTTCATCGTGAATTTAATTTATTATTCTTCAAAAACATTTAAACACTAAAAATACTGCGAAACAGCACATTTTTAATTTGGTTTAGATGCTGCTTATCAACTACATGCAGTATTATAAAATTTTTATTTTCCTTCGAGGATCTAAAATAGTTCATTCATCTAATCTAAAATTCAAGGTTCTCTTTGAACTAGACGCAACCCACTATACACACCGAAGTTTATAACTCGATAATTATTGATAAATTAATGACAATCTCTCTGTATGGCAACTTTCTAAATTAATTTTAAAGATTCAAGCGATCAGCACATGAACCCTGAAACAATTAATATTAAATGTAATAAATAATTAGTTTTGAGCATATATCTAGACGATTTTCGAAATTAGAATGAGTTTAATCGTGAAATTTTTTGCTGACGTTCAGTTGTGAAGATACTAATTTCATTCATAGCAAAGTCAATTTTTGAACTCCAAATTTGAGTAAGCCATCTCCAACTGGATTGATTTTTTCTCAAGTTGAGGCTGTTTTTTGGAGAAATAAAAGCAGGACAATGGAAAATTTCGACTTTGTTTCTCTGTGTGGCCTCTTTTTTTGTTTGCAATCACATGCTCCATTTTTCGCCCCAAATTAGTATTTATGTGGTGTCAGTGGCTTTTGTTGCACAAACGTGCGCATAACAAAATTAGTAATTGAACCCTAAACTAATAACAATTGTCTCTCTTAGAGTAGGTTTCCAGCACATTACCGACAGCAGTGCTTCTATTAACAATCTATGTAATTCTAACACACTAGCTATTAACTATGACTTCCTGACCCCTCGTTCACTGTTCCCATGAGATAATAATACTCATCCTCAACCGTGAACTAACCACGCCACCAGTTTCGATATTGCAATAGCTAGTGCTTATTACCACACAAATAGAACGAGCTTTGGCGACCGCAGAAGAAAAAATATAACAATTGAGCATTAACAGTTGTAAAATATGAGCGTCGATAAAACCACAGGTGCTTGCACCCCTCTGATCGGCTGAATCCAAAATTTCAACGATTTGATTGATGGGAGCTGACGTAATGACACAAATCTGAATTTATAGATTTAATTTCTTTTTGTGTGGTAATTGTCACCATCTGTTATTTTGCGAAATCGTCGATTACATGATGACCATTTTCACTCAGTGAATTTACAATAATTTATCGTTTGCAGAGATAAATTTGCGCCCAACATTTTGCAAACATAACGGTTAACGAGCGGAACTATATGCGTTGAAATTTTTCAACGCATACAGCGTTTTATGCAAACGCATTAACCCTGTTAATTGTCGTATGGCGCTCTCGTTTTGAGCCCTTGTGAATTGCTGATCGATAAGTTGAGTGAATATCCATCATGAGTAACTCGATATATGCTGCAAAACTGCATCCTGGCAGGACTGGTAACAAGGTGGAAGTAAAGTGAGTGGGTACTAACATATTTTTCCTTTTTTCAGAGCAAACTACTTGTGTTTCGGGTTGCAGCCCTTGTGGTTTCACGCCACGAACATCCTGCTGCACGTGGCCGCCTGCATATTGTTCACCAGGGTGTGCCTGAGCATAGCCGGCCTGAAACCTCCCTTCGCAACCCTTGCCGGACTCTTATTTGCTGCCCACCCCATCCACACGGAAGCGGTCAGTTTTATTTCTCTATTTCTTAACTTATTGCCTCGTAAATGCCTATCGGCGGTATTGGTTTCTCAGCTCGGAATCGAATGCAGGATTAAAAGTGTCCTGAATGAAATTTTTTTCAGGAAAATGACCATTCATCCCTTTTATGAGCGCGTCTCTAATTTCTGTACCCGCAAACGAAAATGAGATTTTACAATGGCTTTGCGGCCCGCAAATTTCACGGTTTTATCGGTATATAAACTATTACAGGTTATAATCTCGGATGTTACGGCCATATAATAAAACTGGTAAAACACACATAAGTAATCCGGAAATTATTTGAGCCAGATGGCGTAAACGTCCTTTATTTAACACACAATTTACATGATTCTCCAGCAGAAGCGTTCATCAGACCAATGAAGTTGGTACAATGTATTCAGGGAGTTGAGTGGAGCATCAATACCGAGATTACAATAAAGCCTACCACATTATCCTGCTTGATATATAGCCCAACCATTCAAGGATAATCAGATTCGAAAACGCTGCGATTGGTTTCAGTGATTGGTTTTATACTACACGGCTAATAATAAAAAGAGACGTTTAATTCAATTTATTTTCTAATTTGCTTTGTTTTACGTTTATGTCGTAAAAAAAGAAAATCCTCGGTGACATTTCCGGAGCGTGGAAATGCACCTGTAAAATAAACTGCACCGAATGAATTTTCACCTGGATAAATAGAAATTGTACTTGTTCCGTTCGCTGGTACTGCTGATCAATTCCCCGATTATACGCCCCTGGAGTGTGCAAAGTATATACATAAAGTTATCGATTCCACCGACTGACCACACCTTCAAGATGACCCTTTCAGATTTATGGTTTCTGTTATTGCTAAAAACGAAAATCCGGGTGAAAGTTCATTATTATCACGAATGTATTTCAACTACCAATCACAAACACCATCGCAGGTTAACAGATTAACTTCGCAAGGGAAAAGGAGAAGAAATTTCATAACAACACACATTTAAAACTTAGCTCTGAAAATTTAAACTTTTTTTTACTTCGACAAGCGTTTTCATTCTTGGGTGAAACCTGCACCTCTTTATCTCCCTTGAAAAATGGAGCGAAGTGAAATTAAAACCTGGATCACCCTTAATAAAATATTAACAACTCTCTTGATTCCTCCTTTGTCTTGCTTATCTGGTTTGATTTATGAAAATTCCGTCCCTTAATGATGATTTGAACAGCTTACTAAAACGGATTTTTTGATTTATATTCGACCGTTGACCTAATCTTCAGCGTGTCGGTACAATTTTGAGGCAAATTCGATTTGCGCATATTTAAATCACAATTTCAAGAAGCTTCCAGTCTCCGAATATACAATGAAACATCAATCCTCTGACTCTAACGCTTTTATTTTTCCATTTGCATCCACTTCTTCGTAATTTGGGTTTATATCCTGCCACATTTGGACGTAATAAATTTACTTGCGTTATGTGGAATCGTAAAGCGCCAGAATTTAATGATGTTAAAGATTTCCAAATCTCTCTTTCCTAGTCAACAGTGCGCTATCTCATACCGGAGAAGCGAAACGAGGACAGATCACAACAATGACATTTTTCTCGTTTAATCAAAGAACTAAATCCTAACGTAATGTAACAGTGTGATAAGCGCTCTCCTGGAAGACTTTCGCTGATAAGAAAGGAAATATTCCTAATACCTAGTTACCGACATAAACTTCGGCTTGGCAAAACGATAGAGAGCAAATAGTATTTCAAAGTTAATATCGCAAATGTTGCTCCGAACACGAATCCGACTAGAAATTTGTTTTGGGGCAATCATTGTATAACCAGCGGCTCGCCAATCAAGCCGACGATTCATCATTATTGAGAGTGTGTACCATTTAATCTAAAACTGGGACGAAACTTCGTCTCGTTTGAACAGTTCCACCGGGGAGGTCGAGTAGTTCAATAATTTAAATATTTGATATATAGAGGGCGGTTCTGGGCGATCTGAGGGTGATCTTTTACAATTATTAGGTCCACGTATAACGTTTCTATTTCTGTCTGAGTCTGGATGTAATACACATGGAGAAAAAAAAANNGAATCGATATTTGAAAAATACAAAAATGGCGAACAAAATCGAACTTTTACTTTAACGACATAATCATGGCTGAGCATATTAAGCGTTTCTGAAAGCATTTGCCCCTATGAAGATAATTCACCAGAGCGATCGAGTCCACGAGAAGACTGAAGACTTCACTTCCGAATAAAAAAAATGTAATTTCATTTAAAAAAGTCATAGGCCCAAAATGACATCGGAGAATTTGGGGCCTAATTTACATGAACTAAATTAAAGTAATATCTTTCAGGCTACTGACGATTTTGGGGTGAATAATTAAAATCAAAATTGTACAAAATGTTCTGCCCCTTCTTAATTAACAACCGGATCTTGAATGCCTAAAACTCTTGCGATTTTTTCTGATTTCATGCATTTCATTACGATTGCGAATTGGAGTTTATTATAATTCAGCCGATTGATTGGATATCAACGGTTAATTAGTTTTGTTGTAATAAACCTCTAGATTAGATAGCAAACAAAACTATGTAAGCGTGTGCTCAAAATTCATACAAAAGGAAATTCCTGGTGGAATATATTACTATATAATAAACTTCTGAACCTATGGGGGCTATGTTAACAAGGGTTGGATAATCTATTAGGAGAAACAATATGGAGGTATTTTACAAATTTCAATTTGGGACGCTTCATTTTACATGCAGACACCACCAGGTGTGGTTATTAATTACAGAACGCTTTACGTACACACCTTAAGTAATGTTTGCATCACACTTGATTTTATCCGCAATTTTTGAATGAACATATCGAAAAGTGTGTCTACAGACATGCACAAATTGCCTTAGATTAAGTGCTTGATTTATTTTGTAGATTGTTTGTTTTCATGTGAAGCAACCCCTAAAGGAATTATACAAATGTGGTGAGCGTAAACGCAAAGTTTCGGCTGTTAGATAGGGTATTGAGTTTGGGTGGGTTGTTAAACAGACCAGAGAAATCTGTGCTTTCATGTGTTTATTCAAAGGACGGACATATTAATAGAAAATCAACAAACAATTAAGCAAAAGCAAACAGAATTTGTTTTAAAAGTCACCAGTAAGTAGTTTCAGCACCAAATCCTGAAAATATTTGCGTTAGTGCAACGTAAAAACAGAAAGTTAAAAGTGAGACGTCAGGTTGATAGCGATCCAATTACCACATTTTACTGTCAAAATTGTACTTTTAAATAACCGAAGGGTTTTTTTGGCGGCAACAAATCAGGCAAGGAGTTTTCGCGCAAAAAGCAGGCAAAAAATGTGAGTCGTGTATTTATGTGAATTTTTTAGAGGAGTTAATTAAATTTTAAAACGATTTTTGTGGTGAAAGATTAAAAAGATGACGCAGTTGCCGTAGTGGAATTTTCGTTCTTTAAATATTTGTGGTTAATTTAAAATTAATTTTTAGAATCTGACAGGTACGTAAAAATGTTGGGTTAATTTCAAAATAAATTATCTGAATGCCAAATCAATTGCGATGTATCCGGGAATTTTTCATCGTATTTCATAATGCAACGGAGAACTGGCGTAATCCAGCCAATATTTCAGTTGGTTAATAAACTGCATTGGGAATATATTTTTCCAGTGGCTAATTGGGTTCGTATTTAAACTATTTTTTTTATCTCTTACGACGCTTCCAGAGAGCTATTTTTAATCTGGTTTCTTTTTTTTTCTAAAAATTTAATCCTTAAACTGATACAACAAAGACATTTAGCCGGCAGCGTCTGCACGATCGATCGAAAGATAATCTATTATGCAGTTTGCATTCGTGTATATGAAAATAAAAACCTATCGGTTTTAAATTGAAATTTAATGATAAATTACAGTCTGCAACGCATCTGATATGTTTGCTCTTTTCAGTTATTTCGTTCCAAATATATATTCGGAATTTGTGGATAAAAAATGAAAAATTTTCAACTTTTACATGATAATTCCTTAATACGGAAACGCAGACAAATGGCCTAAGCGACCATTTTTACTCGAATCTCGAAAGTATTTCTAGAATATCTAAAATTATTAACGATTTTCTGAAAAGACTATTACTACACGAATAGTAAGATTTATAATCTTGTAACAACTTTATGGAAACGAGATTTACTAATTGGAGTTTACATGATATGCGGGCATGTCAGGAACTACCCAACTTTGAAAATGAAGTAGAGGAACGATAATTAAAGAGACGCAGTTAATGAAATCCTGCAAGACTCGCCTCAGATCGGTGCATAAAAAACTGCAATTTTTACTTTTCCATGAAGTCAAGACTACACATGTAGAATAAGAATCCTCCCCAATTTCTCGATTCAGGGCACACCGATGGAGCAAGGGGCTTTGAAGCGAAAGCAAAATGTGCATGGCTAAGTAAAAATGGCGATTTGGCATTCTGTATCAAAATCTAGCCCTTATCTCGCATAATATGGCCTTACAAGTGTGCTTGTAACTTATTTAAGTTGGTGGAAGGGCGAACTGGAGTTCGGTTTGAGCCAACACACAATATACCGGGATATTGCAGTCAGCAGAGCTTTCAATGTTGCGGCTTTATGCGCTATAAATCTAACATGAGTGGCTGTATAGAATGTTGCCTAGAGCAGGGGCAAGATATATCTGTACCTCAACCTCAAAAGGCCGATATCTGAGCCACTTATATGCATACTCAATTCTCAATATGTTACGCACCCAGACACTCATGGCTAAATCCTGCGGCCACTCCCAAAAAGGATAATGGAGAAGAAGAGCACCTCTGATATTCAGCGTGTTGGCACGTATTTTCGCTGAAATTTGCTATTGTGCCAAGAAATATGGACTTGTTTGCTGAAGCTTTAATACTTTCGAAATAACGTTTTGCTTATCGCCCCGGCGAATTATATATAAAACAGCAATTACTGCAGTGTGAGTCATAGTGAAATCTAGGATCTCGACTTGGGAATTATCGCCTAGTATATTATCGAATAAATTTCAATTAAAACTACACGCCACCATGTTGCAATTCTTTTTCAGAAAGTTTCAGGATCCGACAATGTAAACAATTAAATAAAGCTTCTTCCAATATGCACCACGTGTTGCAAAGATTGCTAAGAATGAAGCTTTTTAGAGATCTTGTCATTGTCAATTCAGCACGACGTCTTCGAAAAAGTAGATAGAATACACAAAAGAATAAAAAATGAATCTCGTTGGCATGTTCAGGGAAATAACATAATAATACCTTCTTCGGAATGAAACAAATTTACCAAAAAAGGAAGGTAGGTGAAACATCCGCAGTTCTTTCCTTTAAAAACAAGCCGAACCAACAAGGATTTATTTTTTTTTTTAATTTGTAAGTACTTTCACAAATCAATTTTTTACACATTTATTGACAATTTGGTTGGAGGTGATTGCGTTTCCAACAGCTCCCATTTCTGTCGTTAAAACGTCTGGCAAATGCCTGATAAAGACGTGTAACGTCTTGAAATAACGAGATATACGTCAATATTCTTTTCTTCGTCGAAGTACAGCCATAAAAAGATAGTTTTCAGAAAATTTCCTTTTCGAATATCCCTTATATTGTCGTTTGAGACCTAAAACTCGGAATGACGTAATGTTCGAAAAATAACATACGTTATGAAAGGCTATATAAAGCAGATAGGCTTTCTGCCAACAATTTGATTTTATTGCTCTCGGATGCGCACACAGATCAACAGATGTTTTTAAAAACGACATTTACGGAATTAGTATTGGAGAACTGCATTCAACAACTATTGATTGTAAAATTTTGGGGCATTTGAAAAATTCAGAAATAGCGTGAAGTAATTTAGAGCTAACATAACATTCTTATGTTCTAACATTCCGATGTTCTGCTAAAATAGTTATAATGAAGAGTGAGCTGAGTGTAAGTAATTAAAGTTGAATTTTCAATCAGTGATGTTGATTTCAGCGGTTTCAGTTTTGCGAATTGACCTCTTTACGGTAGCGTCAGCATTTCAGTATGTTTTATTCATCCTTCTTGCATCAAATGCGCGCATCTCTAACTATCAACAAACTTGTAGCCATTTTCAGATCGTGTCTTTGAAAGTTTTCGACTATAAGCGGAAACTATTCTGCTAATGATAACGTGCGTATCAGTATGAAAATCTTGCTGAAGTCGCAACACCGAAAAAATGGATCCATTAATTGAAAAATTATCAGAAAAATAGTTTTCGCAAAAATGTTTAACTTACTCGTTTTTAAATCCAAGCGAGCATTCTATTATGCAAGTTTCCGTGCGCCTCCACCAAATTTGTAATGAGACACGGAATTAATAAAACTGTTTCTATTCGTCCTACTTTTATCAGAATTAGATAAAACTGGAAAAATAGTGTACTGAAGGCTCCCAATTGAGCAGCAGTGCGAAGTCATTAAAATGTATTCAAGTATTGATTGGGAGTGATATTGTACATATTTCCAGCAGCAAGCCATATCCAGTGTGCAATCCGCACTTAACAGGACTCTTTTTGCCGATACAGAAAATGTTTAAAAAACAACTGGAACTTCAGCGAGCGCACAATTTGGTTTGATTTTATTTACTCGTCAAGTGCACGAAAAATCATTTCAAGAATTCCTTTACACGATAAGATAAATTTTATGTTTTCCTTGTCTACTTATATTTTATTTGCTTTGCCAGTAAAATTCAAGATTCTTTTTTCACTAGATTGAATGTAAAGTACATCATTTTACTACCCTATCATTTGAATATATTGGCTAAAGCGGAAAAATATATTTGAAAACTTTGCGGTCGCTCATGCGAGGACTCTCATGAAATAATTTGAGTAGGTCACATTTACTTTGATGATGGAACTTTTTACGATCCAGAGGAACTAATCATGACCTAAATGGCCGAGCAAGTAACGACGAGATAAAATCGACTTGCTTTGCCAATAATTTTGAAGAGGTGAAACTAGTCCAGAAGAAATTATGCAACTTGTTTGATGAGGTTTCGATAACATCGGTATGCATGAGGGCGAATGTATGTCAAAGTTCTCAAGAGATTTGTTCCATTCGAGGTTAAGTGGTTATTGTTGTTGCAGGTGACGGGTATAGTGGGCAGAGCAGACGTTTTGGCTTGCGTCTTCTTCTTAGTATCGCTCCTGGCATATCACGGGTAATAACACTTCACTATATTGCTTTAGGTGTCTCTCTCTTTCAACAGAAAGGTTTCAGAAAAAGAATGTTTATTGCATTTGAAAGAATTTTCCGATTTTGTTGAACGAGAGATTTTAAGATTTTTTTTGCCTGAGTAAAAACGAAACTGCAATTTTACATCCCTGCCACGCTGGAAAATTGCAGTCACGTCGCATGCACGAATTAATTCACCTCTTGTTCGTTTCTTGATTAAACAAGAAACAAACATTGTCTAATATGCAAGATCATTCTGCATTGTGATAAAACGGAGGAAACACTCCAAAGTTGCTTAAATAGCGACAATGAACAATACATTTGAGTGATACAGCTCGCTGGGAGCTTTTTAGAGCTTTCAATTGCTGCACGAAAACCGTCATGCATGAACACTACCGGAGTTTGTTTGGTTGTTTTCTGCTTTTAAAACTACCTACCTGTTTAAAAGTGAAGTAGTTTTAAAGCTAACCACCTTTTATTTTAATTGTTTTTAACTGTAAGTCTCGCGTTGGCGCACAGAACAAATTGATTTCACATCATAAAATGATATTGCTCCGCAACTTTGCGTACATGTAATGTCGAAACCGAACTGTAATTGAAGGCGGCGATAGAATGTAAATTAAGTAGATTTCTGCTTCGTTCTTTTAATACGCAGCATCGATGTAATTCCAACGGACGAATTCGCGAACAGCCCTTCCATTCATTGATTGGATGACATGTAGATTGAGGGAAGTTCAGGAAAGTGTAATATAAATTTAAAACACACAATCGCAGAGCTCTCGCGATACTTCTTAACTAAATTCTATCTTGTTAACATTGAGGGGAAGAGTCGTGCAGAAAATCAGAAAAAAATTATTTCTCTCGTGTTGCTGACAAAAATGACGAGGGGTTATCTGTTTAGAGACAATACAATAAGTCATAAATTCCAGTGAATTCGAAAGGAAATATATTTTACAAATAACAATATCTGTTTTCCTAGTAGTATACAACATATAAACGAAATAAAAGAATAGAAAGAAAATGATGCAGTCGTCCGAATTTATGGTGAATGGCATCGAGTGCGATGGAGATGTAGAGCTGAATCCAGAAGTTAATTACCCCGGAGAAGTGAACAGAAGGAGTTCATTTGGGCGGATCCGGGGAACAAAAAACTGTATGCGTCAAAAGTGAATAAATTTGGGGGCGAAATGTGCGTCGTCCTCCCCAAAGGCTAAAGTGCGAGAATTAATTATTTCAAAAATCTCTGTCCGGAATTTTAATACGATCCTAAAAGAATCTGCTTAAAGCAATTTTCACATCCTCTATGCTTTATATTCACATATTTTGACACGCATCCGCTAACACGACGCGGGGAAATTGAAAATGCAAATGTGCGCTACAAAAGCCGGCCCGGAGTTTTTCAGTGTTTGACCAAGCGCGTACGAGTCGTCTTCAGCGCCATTTGGCGCCGGCTGGTGGGCAAACCGGGCTCCGGTAATTGAAAAATGCGGCTGCAAGTGCCGATACATCGGCTTAATTAATTTGGGACCCGCGGGAGTTCCATAGATTTCGACGGGAACTCACCGGGAACTGCGAGAGCTCGCTCGTCCAAACCGGCGCAGTCATGTGGAGATGTTGTTTTTGCATCGTTTCGGTAGCAATCATTCAAATTTGTCGGCTCGCAAAATTTTCCCTTTGAATATTTCCGCATATTTGCACGAACACAGACCGAGCAATTAAAACAATCATTAGTATGATTGTTGGGCCCTTCTGCTGCCTACACATATCGCGTTATTGCCGAAATTTACATATTTACTTTTTGGATGCGATCGTTTAATTTTATATTATTAATTCAAAGTCGTTAACGCAACTCTCTGGACTGTATCAACCGTTCGATTGTGTGCAGCAATTTTTAAAAAATGGACATTTCTCACTACATCAACGATCAATTTATGCAAATCCTTTCAGAACGGGATAATAATTTGATAACGTTCTGAAACGTGGTCATCTCTTCCACTAGCATCACTAAACACTGTGGATCTGGAAAATATAATTTCAAAAAATCTCAATAAATATTTGTTATTTTATAAAAAATTTTATCTTTAATTTGGAAATATTAAACTGTCGGTAATTAATTTTGTCGAAAAAGTTGGACAAAATTTGAACAAAACATAAACAGAACTAGCCATAATTCACCATTAATTTTTACTTGAAATGGAGCGTAAATAGGAAGAAACTGTCTTTGAAGGTTGTGGATGATTAGAGAAATTAGCAAAGAATAAACGAAGTTTTTAAACTGCGGTCAGTTTAGTTCGCATTATTACTGCCGTCACCATTTCTTCAAATTACACAGTGCAACTGAAATATTAAAGCACAGGCTGCAAGTGACGCCAACTTTAAAAATTCAACTAGTGGAAACTCTCCTTACATAGAAGCAAATGTACTTGTCCAATTTTTTCGGCATTTGGTGTGAAATGTGACGTGATAAAATTTAATAATGCTGAGACTTACCAGAATTGGTATATTCACCTCAATTAAATTGACGAAAATTTAAAAGTCTAACACCTAGAGCTCATTGAATAAAGTTACTTTGGTTTATGTTGACCTTGCATGAAAAAATCAAATATTTCACTAAATTATATACCAAAGTTCCTGCTTGTGTAGAACTAAAATGTTTTCGTACAGAAAACATTTTTCCGCATCAGACGAAATGAGACGAAATCAGAATTAAACTTCGCATGATTTTAAACCTGAATGCAAAAAAAAAAACCTTTTGAAATCGATCAATCTCAAAAGAAGATAACAACTCGGACTCTAAACAAGGATCGCCAAAAAATAGAATTTTGTTACATGGGATAGTTTTATTGCACATTTTTGCACATTGCACATGAAATGAAATTGCATTCAAATATCACCAAAATTGCGATGAAAGCTTATGCTAAATGTAAGCTCTAAGTAGAATAACACCTAAATTGTAAGCAGAAATTAAAAATTCATTTACGTTGTTATCATAACAGGATTGAATAATGTGACAAAGGTTTGATTCATGAAATTTTCTATTGAAATTCGTCGGAATCGTAGCAAAAACTTAATTTAAATTCTGGATGCAAAATGTTTTTGTTCTGTTTAAATTGCATGATCGCATTAGGTGTTGTACCGCATAAAAGCAGTGAGCACAAAGTTCTCATTTCCAAGTAGTTTCAGCTTTTGCTAATAATGAATGCCGCACGCTGCAGTTGATAAACAAATTTTTTTCACTTTGATTAAATCTAAATAAATTCATCATTCTATACGAAATTCAAAGAGGAACATTCCTTTTCCACACTTTAATGTATTACATTATATTTTACAAACATGCAGTCGCCGGTAATATGCTGACGGACTTCTATATTAATGCAATTCCATACGTGATGTGGATAATTACTGTGGAGTTTGATAATTTGAAACCACTTTCCCGAAGAAAAATTAGATTTTGTTAAGAGAACACGAACAAAAGATGGAAGCGGGGCTTCGGAGAAAGTTCTCCATGTAAGATATATAATCAATTTGACCTCTTTCATTACTGGAAAACGATAGGCTGTAAAACTTATTTGGGTTCGTTGTGTTACAATTTTTATTTACAAAATAAATCAAATGCAACTTGTTTTAATGATGATGTCTCTTATCCAACTGCAGTTTCCAATGTTTTTACATGAAACAGTAAAACGCGTGTAACATTTTCTATTCCGTCGTTTCAATCCCCGCCATACTCTGTAAGGCTCAGAGGCTGTAAAAAACTAATACATCAGCGGGTTTCTAGACATTTTATTTCTTTCGCACGGACGTTTCCTGGATCACTTGTATTAAATTATTTAAATAAAATTCAACATTGTTGCCAGGGTGTTTGCTATTGAGGTATTTATGGTCCCTGAAGGGAACACCTTTAATCATCGCTGTAACGAAAATTGATGGAGTTGGTATATTCTTGAATAATTAAACTTTCGAGAAATGGTGCTCAGTGTTTGACTAATTCCTGATGTGAATTTTTTGCAACTTTTCATTCCCAAGAAACCTTGTTGCGCCTGAAACGATCAGTTCTTTGCTGGAGCAAAATTACGAAGGTGCAACTACGAACGATAAATTGAAAGTACTTGAAAGTAGGAGTGTTTTTTAAGAAAAAAATAAGTTGATATGTCCACTCGGGGAGAATTTGTGTGGTATGTAATAACTACATACATGCTGAAAACAATAAACACAAGAAATATGCAGATCAAAGAATTATTATTAAAAAGATTTTTATTTGCATGAAGTATTCCTCGCAACAGTTGAAAATGTACGTTTAGATTAAGTTTAATAACTGTTTAAAAATGTGAGATTAAAAATTATATTTCAGCTTCCATTCATATGGAAATAGAAAAGTAAATCGTGAAAAGGAAATGTTTAGTAAAAAATATTCTAAATTGGACAAATATGTATACATATACTCATTAATAAACCTGAGAATTTAAAAAAAAGTATTAATGAAATGTGAAAATTCCTTTGACACAAAGAAATTGCTCTATAAATACGCTTTCATTTTTAATTCTAAAGAACACGGGGTGCCACATTGATGTTTCTAACTTAAAAGAAAGTAATTTAATTCTTTACTCTATCCATCTGTTCGTTTTGCTTCCATATTATTTAAAGGAATATCCATCAAACAAACACTACACTCTTTTGAACTTCTAATCTTCTACCGAATTGATTTGTTTTGGTTTTATTTTGTAACTTTCACGCTGTTCTCGAGATATTTGATCATTCTAACACGATTCAGATATCTTGGTTTTATAGAAAGAAAAATTTTTCCGGCACATCCACCAAATTTGAACTTACCAGTTTCTCAATTTAATCAACGATTCAATCATATCCCATTATTGTTGATATCGTTTCGCAGCTTTCGCTTTGTTTTATAGATATTTGTCCATCATGATTTATTTATAGCTTGATTTGATAGAAGAAATAATGTTGGCGCATCCACCAAATTTGAACCTATTAAATTTTTGGCATTTAAGCGGTGAACCAACCCTCGGATTCTATCAGTTTTGGTACCTGTTTTGCACCACGATTTACTTAACTTGATTTTATTAAAATCTAATTGATCTCATTGATAAAAATTGGTCAATAAATTCTTCTACATATTTGTAATTCATTTATGTAGCCTTCGCTATTTTCTATGTTATCTTGATTTCAGTTATTAAAAAAATATATCAATGGCGCATCCACCAAATTTATGCTTACTAATTTTTCGCATTTAATCAAAAGACCTACGCTAATGTTCTGTTGTTTTTAGTAACGTTTTGTAGCTTTCATTTTGTTTTAAAGATATTTCATCATTCCATCACGATTCAGTTGTAACTTGATTTAATTTAAACAATTAATCTGTTGGCGCATCCACCAAATTTGAACATGCCAATTTTTTACATTTAATCAGAGATGCGAACCTCAGATTTTATTATTTTTGGTATCGTTTTGTAACTTTCGCTTTGTTCTCCACATTTTTAATGTTTCTACCACAATTCACTCAACTCGGTTGAATAGAAAAAATACGTATTTGTTCTAATCAACTTTTTGTCTCTTATTAGAGAAATGATCATTACACTGTTATATTTTAAATATATTTTCCTAGCCTTCGCCATTTTCCACAAATTTTTGATCATTCTATCATAATTAAATTATAAGTTGGTCCAACAAAAAATATGTATATATTTATATATACATATAAATGTACATATATACATATAAATATGTATATATTCCTGAGCATCGACAAAATCGAATTTATTGGACTTTAACATTAAGTGATTATAACGCTAGATGGAAAATAAACTAAAAAAAAGTTACTTAATAACAAACTAAAACCTCATTTAGTAACTTTCCTTTTAATTTATTATAATTAATGCAGGTATACATGCTATCGGAATATTGATGACCCTG
Organism: Asbolus verrucosus; assembly: GCA_004193795.1. Classification (NCBI taxonomy): domain Eukaryota; kingdom Metazoa; phylum Arthropoda; class Insecta; order Coleoptera; family Tenebrionidae; genus Asbolus; species Asbolus verrucosus. The sequence continues at coordinate 8,414 of QDEB01121778.1, read as the reverse complement.
CAAAGTGGCGATAGCCTCTCACAATCTCTATAACTTATGAAATATGTAAATGTTCATTAAAACATCAAAAGCGAATAAACAATTTTGATATTTTTCAATTAAAAACTTTTGATAAAATCGTAATTAGTGCTTTCGTTTTATGTTTTCAGTTACCGATGTAAATTATTGTGGGGGATCGGGTTCGAGAAGATATTGCCAAATACTTTTATTACTTTAAATCTGAATCGGTTAAAGTCTCGCATCAAAATCCCTGCTCAGGGGATAATCTAAGAAAAGGTTTTTTTGAAACTGATCCCTTTTCGTCAAATTGTAGCATCCCTGACTACATATTTTATTTACGACGGAGAGAAAAACCTACTGATGGCAATATTGTGATGCAGGTATCTCGGATTTTATCAGCGATTAATCGTCGGCCCACACTTTACTTATTGGAGACGCATCGATGCTGCGGAATTATTCAACGAGTAAACTATAACCGCTTATAAACAATGTGTTTGAGTGAAATTTCTCTATATTTTGTATTCTGCAGTGGAAACTTTGTAAACACTAACCAGGGCGAATTCAATCCTGCTCAATCCGTTCACAAGACGACTTGACAGCGGTCTTACTATTCAATGTCTTGAACGCCCCTAAAATAACCTTGTTGAATATAGACGAGATGGCTCCGACAAAAAAAGAAATCACACTCTCTCGAGAAACGGTCGCAGACATAAATAAAAAAAGACATAAAACAGAATTATGTCAATTTTTAATTAACCCTGAAGCCACATGGGAGCGGTTGATATAAGTAATGTTTCATTGCTGTACCTTCTAGCAAATTCATGTTGCTAAAATGGCGAATACGTTTCAAGATATCTAACAAGATTTAACCGCATGTAAATACCGACGTTGCTTATCAAGCAGATGCTAATAATCTGCTATGTTGCTGCAGAATAGTTCTAGTCTTGTTAGCAATTCGCACCCTTCGTATTACAGAGTAAAGCTCCTACACCAATGACACGTAATCCATCAATTTCACGTAAAAAGTTAAAGAACCTAGCCATTCTTCACGTGCCTCTCTATCATTCCTCATTCTTGACTTATCGGTATTTTATATGGGAGGCAACTTCGCTGTATATCGTTTTTATTTTATTTTTAGTCGATCTTTTTATTGTCGCTGACCTAAAAGTATAAATTAGTTCGTTTCCGAGCGAACTCATTCCTATACGATTAATTTTTTGGCGGGCTCTTTTGTCACCGGAAACCCAACCGACTCCGCCTTTTAGACGGACACTTCTTGCACAGGTTCTTGCCGCACACGCGACCGACCATCTTCAAATGACGGCCGTGCACGCGTCGATCACCGAGAGGTACCGACATAACGCGTGTTCAAAATTTCGACCTTTTATCTGAAGGCAACTCGTCGTGCTAATTTTATTCAGACACAGAGCGACGTAAAAGTTACAAAGCGAAGCTTTTTCTGCTCCGTTGGTTCGAGCCGTTCTGTTTCATACTAGGACAATATTTAGCAGCTGAGAGTTATTCTAATGGTGGGTACACAAAGCAAGAGCGCAATTACGTGTGGAGTGGATCCACACGAATGGAATTGACAGCTGGGTTATTGTCTCTTTAACTGTGCACAGTTTGTGGTCAGAGAATAACAGCAACATTAGGATTCGCTTAGAAATTCTCCCTATATTTTATTCATGTCCTTTGACCCTACACAATAAAAAAATATTATGACTTACGTTTCGACCACGTCGCATTTGACATCATAAAGGATTGCATTGGTATAAAGCATATCACAGGATATCATAAAATATTTCATTTTCTATTGTTACGAATCCATATGTCAAATTCGTCTGGAATGAATAAAATATGGAGCATAAAGTTTATTTCTACATAACAAATTTATTATCGTCGTAAAAAATTTTATTTAAGACTGGAAATGACTGGCGATTAGATAATAAAAGTGTTTCAATATCACCTGTAAGCAGAGATAAATTTGGACCGAGGTTTAAATCCTTTAAGGTTCTTAAACGCGAACGCCCACCGAAAGTAAAACAACAGCAATTAAACAGGGAATCGTCTACGAAGCCACGTGCAAATTTAAAGTTGCAAAAGCTGCTTTCCGAGGGGCACAAGACATCATTATGAAGGCGAAGTTTTTTCGGTACATGTGAAAAACACGGAATAAACGAGATGACTTCGCGACAGAGTTCCAAATTATAATTCCAGACAAATGCAGCAATTTGCAAGATTTCTGCGTAGTGCAATCGAAACGTAATGAAATATTCAGAACAACAGAGCGAAGTTTTCCAATCCCAAGGTTCACATTATTTATATTTGCCAGTAAGATATTTTCTTCTAGAACACCTGGGAAATCGCTCGGATAAACTCAACAAAATGAATATGAACACCCACCGTCTTTGAATATTACATAAACTGCTACATGTTCACATCTCAGCTTTTATAATATAGTAACCGAATCAAATATACATGTACACTCTCGCAGGAGTCGGGACGACATGCGATCGCTGAAAAAATCTGCGCCGTTCAAAATTCCCGTCAAGGTGAGCTTCGAGGAAATTCCCGACAATAGCAACTCTCAGATGGCGCTTTTTAAAGCTCGCCAGTATTTTCTCATAATGCGAAATTCTCGCCCACGATCCCACATATCATCACTTCGGTACTTATTTGTTCTATGTACACAGCATTCGAGACTGTTCCATATGAAAATGCCAGATTTATTTGTTTTTCGCCAGAATAATAATCTTCGAATAAAAACTGATTTACCGTTACCAGGATAACAATTTATGAACCTATATTGAATAGTTTATGACTTTCTAAATTCAAATTCGTTTTTTGTGAGTGACTGTAGTAGCCGCAAAATTCAGCCGCCGAGGCGCTTTATAGCCTTAATACTTATTGCTCAATAAAGTTTAATGAATCATAACATCGACCTTTTGTCACAGTCTACAAAAGAAAATTCGCTTTGATTTTACAACGCTTCGTACTCTCCCGGCTTGCTTTTCGCAATTTGATTTTTTCCTTGTGAAATGTCTCCATGATGCGGCAAGAACTCACAGAATTATCGCTAATTTGGCAAAAACTAAATAGAGCTCGAGTCGAAGTTAATAACTATATTTCAAGTAAGGAAGTCACGTTGTAAATCTAAAAGTTGCACATCAAAGAACATCGGGAAGTTATTGGATAAAGGACACTCTGGTTCCGAAAGGCTGAAAGTCCCTCAGGACAGAATGTAGATCTCGTGTTTATGCGAACAGTATTTAATTTGAAAGCCACAAATTTAAGACGTACACTCAAGAATTCTCTTTATTCACCCCTTCGCTTCGGCAACTTTTTGCGTATATTTACATCGCAAGTTCTGTTTTTTTCTAAGATTTTTGCGAATCGAGTGTTGACGAGACAACCGTGAGCTAAAGTTGGCTATAAACTGACTTCTTGCTCCCGTTAACAGATTTCGTATTGAACTTGAAAATTAATTTCAAACTTATATAACATAATTCTATAACTTTTAATTGGCACTTTTAAGAAGTTTTGTGGCGCGATCGGTAAGAACTTATTTAAAATTTAATGGAAAATTCGATAATGTGGGAACTTTTATGTGGTCACATTGTTGCAGGCATCCCGATGGAAAATGTCATATCTGGATCAGCGTCACATTAGGAGGTCTAAGCATGCTGGCGAAGGAGACTGGAGTCTCGGTTTTTTTACTCAATTTAGCTTACGACTTTTATCGATATTGGCCGGCTGTCAAAAAGTAAGTATACGCGATTTTTTCGAAAAAATTGCGCTCAAATTCCAAGAGCTGATGTTTCTAATCTAACCGTACAAAAAGTGTTGAATGCTGCGGCTGAAAGGGGGATTTGCGGCGCAGTTTTAATTTCGGCTCGAAGCAAAGGCATGTCAGCTGGAAAACGTAAAACATGCACTAATTAAAATTATTACCAATTTCGAAATGTATCTCCGGTCGCGTTGCCGCGTTTTGAATAAATTGATGTAAACCAGAACACAATCAGTGTTGTTTTCGGCTGCATCTGCTCGTATTGAAACGAGTTGATTTGAAATTAATTCTAATTTACATAATGCAATAACTGTCAATCAGCAATCGGTTTTGATAATGTAATTGACAATGTTAAATTGAATTTTATTGACGAGACTCCGCAAAACACAATTATTTGTTTACCAGCTCTCGGAAATCTTTTCACTGTCCATCCGGAGGCAATTTACATTATATCAGTGATTACCCCGTCTCTGCTAGAGCCCAGTTTTTCGTATTCGACGTGTTTCGTGGTGAATTCCAGCATTTAATTAATTCTTCCTTTATTGTTTCTAGAACAATAGTCGAAGTGAGATGGAATCAGGAAACCCAGCAATTTGCTAATAGAGCTGCAAAGGTCCTTACATCGGTAAGTGCAATTAACTTTATGAAATCAATATTTAAAACATTAATTAACAACTCAAGGGAAGTTTCATTCGGCTCGAAAACTCTTAAGATTAAATGGGGCTTAAAATCCATGCTGAGACTTTTACGTGATTCGGTAATGAATTTTTAACTATTTTTTAAACGAAATGTTTGCTTAATGTATTGAAAAGTAAACTTCTTAATCTTAATGAAAGCAAAAAAGCTAAATTAATCTTTATTCTTCTCGTACGTAATTAATAAGCTCGAAAGCAATCGGGCAGAAAGAACTTTTCAAACACTGAATAAACTTAATCAACCACTCCATTCCACGGTGTGCCACGCTTTCAAAAATCTAAATAGAATTCATAAATTACAAAATAAATTGTTCACCCTTCAAGCATAAGAGCAGGTTCAAGAAGTGGAGGAGTACCGTGGTTCCTTGCATTAAGTGCTGGACACGCGTTAAAACTGCCAAACCGTAAAATTGCCACCATTTAATAAAAATAACTTCAGCTGCTTCGTTGTTGGAAGTTTAATTTTTTCGACGGAGTTTAAGCCGCGAATAAACAAATTTTATTAACCTTTCATGAACTTCCAAGACATTCGGAGCAATCAAATGTTTTACTGCTCTGTGCCGACAACTGTTTTCGCGGAGCTTCAAAAGTAAGAATTTTATTTCATTTTTAATACAATCCAGTTATTGCCTATTAAAACTTCATCAATCAACAACCGTTTGTTATTGTCGGAGCAATCAATCATTACTGCGAACTTCATAGTTAACGACAACGATAATTACCAGCTAATGGCAGTCACGATCAAATTTGCTCCGAGTCTGGATTTCTTTATTTCTGATGAACGCCGAAATTTTGGATATTCCTCAAACCCATTGTTGCTCTTCACTGAAAAGTGAATTGAGCCGACATAATACGAGCCAGACGCACAACTGTTGATAGCCCGAAACTTAATTTGGGGTTTTACGATATCTGATTTTATTTTTCCACTCGCAGCTGAAAGACAATAAAATATTTTTTATATTATGATGATCAAGAGCTAACCACGATCCACTTTTTAAAATTTATATGTTCTTCAAATCTTGAATCGAGAGAAGAGGGTTTCAGAAAAATTATACGGTGACGTTTTACTGAGCTTTTTTGCTCCCTTCCTCTAATAGGATTAACTTCAGTAAATCACATATTTTAGCAGAAATAACGATGTTGCTCTCTTAAATAAAAGCAGTAAATCTAAACTTCGCGAAATTCGACTCGAAATGACTTCTGCAAATAAATCACTCGACGTTAACGTTAACTAATTTTGTTAATCATAAGTTTTGTCAACTGCGAGATGTGTGTAAGCGGCTCCCAGGCCAAAACGAGTAAAATTAGCAAAAATCGAACGAGGTAAACGCGTTTGGGGAGCATTTCCAATGAATCGTTTATGCCGAATTAAAATATAAACATTTCAATAGGTAGTAAAAACGGTTTTACAGTCCAATAAACAGGAATGTATTTAACATGTAACGAATTGAAACGGCAACTATAACGGCGGGTTCGCAAATAAAATTTGGTGTAAACCTGGAGATAAATTAATTAATTTACTCTCATTATCAGCTGATGGACTCAAAACAGTAAAATGAATAGCGGCTACAAAAGCAGAAATTTGTTAACAGCGTCTTTCATTAAAATATCGATTAAGCTTCGTGCAATTTCGCCCAGCATTGTTGTGTCATTTTCAAACATTTATTTAATTAATTTGAATAATTACCGCAAATTAAATTTCTGTTGTGCAACAAAATTACGTGATAGTAAATTTAGGACGATATTGAGGCCGACATCGACGAAAGTTTCATCGCGAAATAAATTCGGGTTTTTCAAAATTACATGAATATGATCGAGGTTTAAGCTGATGTTTGGTACCTCTGATACCAAAGCGTTTATTCGCAAAAACACACAAATCTAACACTGACAGCTTTCATAACAAAGGGAAATTTTAAAAAGCTAAACAGCGCAATTTAAACTTCCGAAATGAGTTTTTAATACAGCATTTAAAAGAAGGATATGATTAACTGCTTGTACTTCAAATATCACTGGAGTTTTTACTTCTTAAGTGAAGCACTCCAAACTAATATCTTGAAAGCTTTAAATAGGAAACAAATTGTTAAGTTTAACCTCACGTTTAATAATAATCCCTCGACTGCAATCCACGTTTCCATTGTCATTGTTTCAGACTGAAAACAAATCTAACACAAAGATTAGAAACGTCATTACGGTTTCGAATGGAAATAACAAATGGTCTACCAAAAAAAGAAAACCTATTAATTATCAACAGGCTGGAAACATCGACCAATCTGAAACAATTCAATATTTTAAAAGTAAATTACAATAATTTTATGCTTGACGACAATATGAGGTTTGCTGCATTAAAACGTTTTATTCTGGACGTCTAATATAAGCGAGAACCCAACAAAATCGTAACTTCCACTTTTGCAGGGGTAAATGAAACATTACGTTTCACTAAAAGCGTTTTTATACTTAATTTAATACTATTTTACGATATGCTTGTTCCCTATCATATTCGTTATAATGAGTTCCAACCACTTTGTACAAATCCTTATTTATAGCAACACAATTTAATTATATTGACTCTTAAGAAGAAAGACAGAGCGGAGATGTTCTGTCGCCTAATATTGAGTAACGGGCATATTTTCTAAATCATACGTAACATATGTCAAGTTGTTAAACTATCCAACAGTTTTAGCCAACATATACATGCGGAAATTATTAATCAGCATTTATACATACACTCCTGAAAATGAAGTTATTACAAAAAAATCCTTTTAATAAAGACAGCGGTTTTAATGTACTCGTACATTATTCGATTATTCAATATCATTACTATTATTAATGATGAAAATGGATTCGATTATTTTTCCAGCGCGCCCAATTTGTTTAAAGATGACGCTATAAATTGACAAGAATAACCACTTGCAGGAAAAGTAAATCCTGACGCTTTGGCTTCCATCTCCAAAATGAACTTTGATTCGCTCTAGGTCATATTGCATTTTATCACCGTCTAATTAACCCTATTTCATATAGGATCGATTCCTGTTTTTTATGGGTGTTCGTGTTTGCCTCTTTCGCAGTTTATTTCTTTATTTTTAATTTTGTTCTTGTTTGTGTCTGTTTCAGCGGAGTCAAGGGAAGAAATAGCCGACATTTAAAAATCAAATTACAAGTGAATTGAAGTTTTTTCGATGCCCTACACCCTTGAAAGTATTTAACTTACAAAATGATGGCTCCTCTCGAAATATCTTTTCCGTAGTGATTTTTTTTATTCTTGGAACTGTGTGGAATAAATGAATTTCAGAAGAATTCATTTACATACATAACCGATAAAGCTCTGTTATAGCTGCTATAAATTAGAAGAGCCATCCATACATTTTAAATATAAAATACATCTTAACACCAACAATTTAGTCCATAATGGATTGAAAAAGTATTGATTAAATCGAAATTGATAGCGCCCAGGGCACGATCAAATTTTAAGCAGCTGGAAATGCAAATGAAAGTTTAATTTCGTTTGTTCAGTAAGGGCGAGGCGGTATTTTTTTCCTATAATTTCGGAGTCGTAATGAAATTATCAAAAAATCATGGAGTAGTGTAAGCTGCGGAACAGTTCCAATTTTGCCATATCTTGGTCCCAAAAATTACTATTTAAGAAGCAAATATTAGTAACTGAAAATTTAGTGGATGCGCCAAAATTTCTTCTTTTTGTGGCAGTAATCTAATAAAATTGTTATGAAATTATCACAAATCACTTGAATGATTCGTAAGCTGCGGAAAACTATCAAACTTAGTCATATTTGACTGCAAACTACACATGAAGGAAATATTGAAAAATATAAATTTGGTGGATGCGCCAAAATAAAGTTTTTTTTTGTAACAATAATCTAATGGAATCATTGTGAAATTATCAAAAATCTATTAAATGATATGTACGCGATGGAACG